>CALNHX010008519.1:0-59669 GCA_940337035.1 Agriotes lineatus | reverse complement strand
ATATAATATGTTGAGTTGTAATGACTATTCAACTCACTTGTCATGTATCAAAAACTGTCCAATAAAAATACAAGATTTGACGTCTTTGAGCCAATAAAAATGAATTTTCACTAGTGGTATAGTGAATACTTTTAGACAATAGTCAATATTTTAAACAAATGTGATTTTTATTAGAAAAAGTCAATATTTGCGTAGTTTGTTGCTAGATTTACTGAAAACTAATTTTAAAAAGTAGTTTGGTTCATTGAATAGTCCCTCGAATGCCATTCTTAGTCAAAGTTAAGTAGAATATTTTTGCGGTGGTATCACTCATCTCCATTGCGCTTGAGATTAGGACTCGTGCTCGTCCTAATCGAACCTAAGCGCAATGGACATTCGTGATACCACAGCAAAAATATTCGACATAACTTTGACTACTCATGTTATTATAAGTGATAATTCCAAATTTAGGACCTCATTATATCATATACGAGAAATGGCGCAACAAGAACGAAGAGAATAATAGAAGCAACGGAAATGGAAATACCGAACACATAACCAATAAGATGCTAAGGGATCGAGGGCCAAATACAACAATAACGCCTATAAATTAATGGATAGATGACCGAAGATGACAATGGAATGAACACGTAACCAGGATGAATCAGCAACGGTTAGCCAAAGTTGTAAGAGGTAAGCTATTGACGTATTGAGACGTATTGGACGGCCGAAGAAAAGGTGGAGAAATAGTGTATGACATATGATCATCATAATAGTATTTAACAAACAGAATCTCTACATAAGAAACAAGAAGAAAAACAAGAAGAAGAAGAAGACAAAAACGAAGAACAAGAAGAAAATGGAGAAAACTAACTAAAACAAAAAATACGGATTTTTTTACTAATATGAATTCTTTATTAAGATTTTTTAAATTAAGATCGTTTAACATTAACAACTCTACAGTACTTTTGCATGTAAAATTGTATAAAGGATTAGAAAATTCTTTTGGAAATTTGCATATTTTGAAATTTTTCCACAATATTTGTTTTCTAAATCCACACTTTGCCTACTTTGGTTTAAAGATTCGTTCAAGTGACTTGCTGAATCGCAGAAGTTGAAAGCTTTCGCTACAACTTATTATCTTCTTCGGATACATATATTTCTATAACTAAAATGTCATTTTCAGTAAAATTAGGAAACTAAACTTCAAAAAGCAATAACAGTATTTGTATACATATACATACACGATTATAAATTTTGAATAATAACTGTTCACTAATTGTGATCAATAAAGCGTGAATTTGTAGAAAGTTTAAGATGTGTTTAACAGAAATTTACGTTATTCCTGTTTCTGTTCCAATTGATATACATTCCAGCCAAGAAAAAAATACCATATACGTAATAGTTATTTTTGCAACACTTCTAACTATGAAATTTAATAAAAACACGATTATTTATGACACTGTCTATGTCAAATCTGAGGTTAAGTATTGCGTCAGTTCGTGTCAGGGTGACGAAAAACCTAACCTGCTAACCTCGCATTTGACATCGACTGACAGTGATAGCAACAATATACTTCAGCTTTTTACAAGGTTCACATGACAACCATGCGTTGCCAATTATTGAAACTTTGAAATACATACAAATGTAGTGAATTTTATTAATTAGCAAAAAATTATGTATGCAACACGTTTATAAAGCGTTCTTTTTATACTTGTGTGTTTGCAATTTTCCACTTATAAAAAAGGCATGCCTTATACACTTGTTGCATAAAATACTATTACACAACGAGTAACTAAAGTGTACTTTTTTGCACGCTTGAGGAAGTTTAAAGAATACGCTCAAAAGCAGATTCTTTAAATCCCACAATTGCAAAAAAGAAACTTTAGATACGAGTTTTATACATAATTTTTCGACTACCACATATTTATGCTAAAAGAAATTACAAAATTTCAACGTCATTTCATATTGAAAATTCAGTAAAAAATCGTGTTAGGTATGATTTCATTGTTTTATATTGTAAATTCGCATAATTTAAATAAATAGTTTAGTATGGAATAAACTGACAGAAGCGTGCACAACAATAGCTATTTATGTCACAAGTACGAAATTATGAACTTTTTTGGACGAGCCACAGGCCAAGCGAGCGCTAAAAGTACATTATTTTTTATTCTACTGCTTTGGTAGCGTTTTTTTTTCTAATTATAAAATGACAGTTTAATCAAGGAAGTCAGGAAAAGTCGATAACTCATTATTTCCCCATTCAATATTCTCATTAACATACCTCTGGTTTCTTATACTACTATACCAGATATGTTTTTCTTTTTACACTTTTCCTTCTTATCCGTAGTCCGAGGTTTGCTCGTCTTAACTCTCTCAAATGTGTGTTTCTTATCCGCACTAGTCTTAACTATGAAGTTTTTTTCTCATTCTGTTTGTTGTAGTGCTTCTCCCGTCATAGTCTTGTCTTGATTTATTTCTAAACCTAGTTCTTCCGCTTCTCTCTTCAGATTTCTTGCAATTAGTGTTTGCAATTCGTTGCGAGTCGGTAGAGTTGGGTGCTTACTATTATATGTAATGGATTCCACATAAGAATATTAAGTTAATTTATTAATACAAAACAAGAGTTTGATAATATATTTAAAAAAATTGATTATAATATTTCATTATTAAATTTACAAAGATGAATTTGGTATAATAAAAGAATATCACAATTATTAACATATATTTTGTAAAGTAATGGAATAATTTGAATTGAGCTGAACAATGAAAAATAAGAAACAGAAGGTTTAAAAATGATTTAAAAGTTACCTGACAAATGTTATTCAATAGAGCGGGTGTTACTAAATGTGATAATAAAATGTATAGAGTATTGAACTGTAAAAATATGCAAAAACGATATCGTTAAGGAGATATTAATTTTATGTACACAAATAAATTTTGATAGAAAAACATGTAATAATATTTTGTAAAAAGCTGACATTTTGAAAATAAATCGTTTTCTAATATGATTTATTAATATATTTTGGCATATGAAAGGGTTTAATTATAATTAAATTGTCGAGACGAGAAGTGTAAATATTAATACAAGGAGAATATAATAAAGATATAGAGAAGACAGACGTGTATGGTAGGAAGAACGTATTTTAAAATACTACAGGCTATTGAAATATTTTCTGGAATTGTATGTTGAACTTAGTTTATTGTCAAATAATTACATCCTGTGAATTGGATAGCTTACTTACTGAAAATAGGACACGGCAGGATTTTTGGAGTGAGAGTCTTGGGAATTGGAAGTGGATGTCCATCTGATGGAGTTGAACTTTGTTGAATTTTTGTTGGAGTGACGTTTTGAGATTGGGACTACTTGAGGTGACGTCCTATGGCTTCTGACAGATCGGGATTCGCATTATTTGAATTGTCAATATATTTTTTGGAAGAGAGAGTGTGTTCACTGCTGGAGGATTTTGTCGAGGTTCGTGTTGCTGAATTGTATGCTAATTGAGAATTGGAAGGAGACATTTTCGAGGGTGTTTGCAATTCTTGACAGTAGGATGAGCTTGTACTGAGGTTACACTGTAGTTGGTATACATTTGGATCTTTGAAAAGGCGGATTAAGTCACTAGTATTTATTGAGCAAACTAAAATAATAAACAGTAAAAAAGTGAAGTGTGGTAATTAATAAAAGGACCACTCACTATTTCATGTTTATTGAATGACAGGTAGTGTAACAAGGAGGTATTTGCGATTGATATTCCATGTACATGATTTGAGGTAACACTGACATTCATTAACATTGTCACAAATATTTGACATAAGTTTCCATCAAACAAATTATTTTTCAGAAATAGTAAACAGTCTTGATATTGCGTGAACCGACTTGTCTTTGAGAGTAAGCATGTTCTACTGAGCTAGAAATATTTAATAACTTAATATTAACGATTCATATTAAAGGTCATAAGAAGTACTTGAATTTATTTTAATTGACAATTTATCTAAAACAAAAATAGAATTCGTACAGTCAAATGTGACATATAAAGAATATCAAATAATTGTCGTAATGTAAAATAATTAAATATCCAACTCATATTGCAGTGTAGTCATAATTAGCCGCCTCAACGCTCAAGGTGAGGCTATTGCAATATATTGTGCTTTGGATATTTATCTCTACCCCTTGTGTTAGACCATTCCCATCTAGGAAGGATGCTGGTTTAATTCCATTCATTCTAACTTTATTTTCTCTGTTGTTTAGTGGCTTAGTTTTATTAACTTCTTTGGCACTTCTACCTCTCTCATTGCTTCATAGAGGTGCTTTCTGTTCACTTTGTCATAGGTCTGCTTGGAATCTAAGAATAGAGTTCGTAATACTATTTTGTAGTGGTATCAAGATGCTTAGAATTTCTTTAACCTCTGAGCTATTATCGGTCCGCTCCATCCATTTGTATAGAGATAAAAACGCATAGGTGCTAACCATAAATAATAAAATAGTTATTTATGTATCAAGGGCGTAAAACATGCGTTTTTGGCCCTTGCTGTGAATGTTATACCACGACAATGGCCAAAGACGCTAGTTACGCCTGGAGAGCATACAAAACCTTATGTATGACCGAAACTTTAAAAAGGAAATCCAGATTATATAAATCATTACCAATAAAAACAATTCTTGCAGTTATTTTAGCTGAATAGAACCGTTGTAACTATGGTTTTTATTAATAAGTGCTTATAAATAATAACTAAAATGAGGTGAGCAAAAGACATGCTTTACGCGTGAAAATGAGGTCTAGAACGTATATTATTGATCGATCGAATTTAAATACAGCTTTCTTAAAAAACAAATGCAAGTTTATATATTACATTTAATTTATGTTGTATGCAGATTATTTATATATCATTCAGCAAAATATAAGCGACCGTGATGTTCAATATGGATCATAATTGTATTTCTACTACATATTTCATCCTTGTATGATTCGGCAGTTGATACAACATATTGTTATAACTACAGATCTAGAAGATTTCCAATAACATGGCTGTCATTACGCAAAATTAGCAATGACTGCAACTGTTTTAAATGTGTTTGTAGCAATTGCTTAAGGAATCCTAGGCATATTGTAGGAGTATATTGATAGTATATTAGAAAACCCACAAGTCTCTTAACGTTCAGATGTGTTCAAAACTAACATAAATTATATATATTCAGTCCTTCGAGCCGGATTTAAATACATATAAATCCTGCTTAAAACACTTAACACATAAAATTGGTCATAGTTTGTAGTTACCCACCAGCTTTGATACAATTATCACAACAGTTGCCATATTACTTTCCGAAAGAACAACATTTTGCTCATATTTTTACTTCTTTACTTGGATAAAAGGAATCGTTTTAGAGCTTATGCGGTTTTTTTTATATAAGTGTGGTTATTTTGTGTATTTAAAAATCAATTTCACATGCATTTATTATTCACCAACTGATTGAAAATGCTAAATTCGAATTTGTAAGCCCGTTTAACGAAATTATTTAGCAAACACCTTCGCTAAACCTTTCCTAAAATTGAACTCCACTTGAACCCGCCTAACAATTAATAAAATTAATCAGCCCCTCGGAGAGTTTACAGGAGGAATTTAGTTTACAAAAGTTTATACGTGGTAGCAGCAATCTTGTAGCTTCTTGAAGCCGTAAGTATCAAAATTCCATCGACCAAGAACGAAGTGCACGTTCTGTTTATCGATCATGTCGCGATATCGAGGCACTTAAGGCAAGGCATAAGCTTCTTAGGGAATTCTGAGGAAGTCGTCTTCCGCTTTCTGACTTCGGACCAAGTCTTTAAGGAATACACTCTGGGAGAACACTTAACTTGATGCAAATTTAATGCGAGATAGACTTAGTTTGAAGATTGCCACAGGGATTTCGCAATATCGATTCACAACACCCCGTCTTTAATTTTTAACTTGTGATTTACTGCCGACTTTTATGCTTTTAAGCGAAGAAGATATTAGACTGAATCGGCTATCTTCAGCTTAATTTTATGATACGGTTTATTTTATGATTTCCGAGAGTTGTTGCACTTAGTGTACGGAATTATTATTAAATCGGCGCAGTTATGAACGCCCTTCCTCGCTAATTTTTGCCATCCCAGAAATTGAATGAGCTTTTTATTTAGAGAGCAGATGGAAATGTTTTGCTTTCAGTTATAGCTCGCTTAATTTTAATCCATTATTTACGAATTTCACAAAAGAACTGAACTAAACTGCTCGCTTGCTGGAAAAACAAACAATGAAAAGTATAAATCTCGCATTAAATTAAGATACACAAGCGTGTTTTAATTTGTTTGGGCGTGTTGTTATATACAAAGAAATTTTGCAGTCAAATTATACTGTATTTCTATGTTTGGTTTTGAAGAGCTTAAGGCTGTACAGAAAGGTTAACTTAATTTTAAAAAATTTAAATCACTTTGTGAGCATTTTTTATTTTACTATCCACGCTAAAAAATGACCTCTCTAACTTCAAATAAAATTAATACAAAAAGCTTAGTATACATTTTCGTGCTGTAAATAATTAAATTGTTTCGAACAATACAAAATGTGCCTTCGGCTTTTTCCACTACTCCTGAGACTATTTCTACATAAGTTAGATTAATATACCGTCCAGTTTTATCTCTATTACTGAAGGTATGTTTTAAAGTTTTTGATAAGGCAGAATCTCGGGTTTCATGAACCATACATAGATGCCGGATGCAAAATGTGAGGTTGACTAGCAGTATTATTAAAGTGTGCCGCAAGGTGCAATCCTGGGACCACTCCTCTTTATTCTTTACACCACATCTTCTATCAATATGTGAAAATCTGCAATATGCACAAACAAGTGGCCTAAAATTGTACGGAACACAGCAATTCCATGAGTTGGAAAAAGATTAAATACTACTTTTCATAAGAGTAACCGAAATAGGCTAGAAAACGAGTAAGTATTATAGCTACTTGTTGTGTTAAACATATTCTTGGAACCGACAAGACTTACGACAAAACTTAAAACTACAATTAAATAAAGAATGCTCCTCTGCTAAACTAGATGTCTACCAATATTATATTTTTAAATTTTGTTTGCATTTTTTTCCTTGCTTGCTTTAAGTTTCACGCTGTTATACCAAGAATATTATAGTATTTAAGTTGGTTTTAGGTATTTTATCTGTATAATTTGTTTTTCTATTATTAATAGTCGAAGTGAAAGATCAGGCATTACGCTTGAACTTGTATTTTGTGATTTGCCAAAAAAACTGTGTCTGTTCTTCCAAAATGGCCATATATTTTATTTAATTGTGTTATATGGCACATTAAGGCAATATTATTATTATTATTATTATATTTTCTTATTTTTCTCATCTGTTGAAGTAACGTTTTCATTTCTACCGAGCTAGTGCCAAGTTATGAAAGAACTGTTATTAAGTGTTATGACGGAAAGATCGGACTATGTTGCATGTTTTTAGAATAAGTAAGTAACTGATTTTTTGTATTTGTTGATGTATGGAAGAATTTAGCTTAAGTCGTTTGAAATGTTGTATGAATGTGTTTGGTGTGATTCTCGTTGTTGCTATTATGAATGGAATGACGTGTGCTGCTCCTTGTTTCCATGTCCGTTCTATTTCCAGTGCTAGGGGTTTATTTTTCTATTTTTTATATATTTGGAGGTTATGTTTATATCTAGCGGTAGTGCTCTCTATAATATATGTATTATGTGATTTTTTTGGCTTGAACCGTAATATTTAGCCTATTATATGCTACTATTTTATCTGTATGTATTGTTATATATCCAAGTATAATTTGTAATCATCGTTTATATTATGTTATTTGGTGTATATTTGTAAATGGTCATATGATAGGGTCATAAGAAATATTATTATTATTATTATTATTATTATTATTGATATTATTACTATTATACTGTGAAGGTTTCTCAGTGGTTGTAGGATAGAAAACATGGGTTCGATTGCTACTGACTCTGCGATTCCTCACACCAGCTTTGGCATTTGGCAACCGTAAGGTTTTAATGCCTAAGACCTCCTGAAAGAAGAGAGACTGATATTCTTGCAGTGGAGATTTTAACGACACGGCTTATGACGACGACGTTATTACTATTAGAAAATTACTTCAGGAGCTCTTTACTTCTTTGTTTTACACTGAAATAATAAATAGAATCTATTTAAACGTTTTACTTCGATTTATGATTTGGATGATTTATAATTCAAAAAATATTTAACTACAAAATTAAATTTTTTGTTTTGTTCTGGATGAACTTACTTAATTTGAGATAACTGTATCTGTCTTTGGAACTACTTACGCCTATTTTTACTTCATTTGACAATGCTTAAAATGTTAGAGAAAATTTGTCTTTTCGACTATCCATTTTGTACGGTTTCTGTAGAATTTATAATTTTTGAAAAATTTTGACAAATGCTTAAAAATTCAAAAATAAATATTTCACTAATTATAATATCACTGTAAAACGAAGATTTTTTATTAGCACAAAATATTATTTAAATTCTGGAAAGTCGATCCTCGATCTCGAATTCTAAAATTCTTCGACTCGAGAATCTCGACAAATTGAATGTACACATTAGTTCCACATGGAGGGAGTACCGAGCTCTATGGGTTAGTGGTTACCATGTCTGGTTAGCATTCGGGAGGTCGCGGGTTTGATTCCCCTGGCCGTCTGCTTTGATTCAGGTTTTTAGGTAGTTTTTCTGAGTCAACAAAGTACCTTCTCTGAGGCGAATGCTGGGGAGCAGTACTTCTCCAAATTTCCTGGCCCCTCTTCCATTCTCCTCCCCTCCTGTCTCTCACCCATTCTGAAATTCCCATTATTGGCTGAAGAGGGACCCAAGGTTCATATAACAGCTCGCCCCCAGTTGGGGGAACAACCTTTACCTTTGAGGCAGTTGCGATATCACGTGCTTCATGTATAAATGCTCTGGGTTTTCTCTAACTGCATTAATTGTACTGTACTTGAAAGTGCAAAGCAGCAGAGCTCCCTCAGAGATAAAGTCTTTAGGCGTAGTCCAGAATATGTAGGTTCGATTTCCACATACTCCACCGGCTACAAAAATCGAACGCCGAGGTCACTGTGCTTCTCCAATCCGGAATCCGACTTTGGCAACCGTAAAGTCTTAATGTCTAAACACCTTCTCTAAAAAGAATTACAAAATTTGGATGCGGGTTTTGCTATTGAAAATACTACTGTTGAGATCGAGAATGGACTTATTTCACCTTAAATATTCGAGAATTTGGTTAATCTCGTTTCGACTGTTCAAGATTGGAAAATGGCAATATCCATCGCGAATTTCGACATGAGATCGAGAAATATCTCGTGTCGGCGGCATCACTAAATATAATACTGCAAATTCCTCTCTTATATTTGTATACTACAAAGAAAATAGTGTTTTTTCTAATGTCTTTTCGTATACCTACATGCAGCGTAATAAATAATAATTACCTAGGAATCGCTAACACAACACATTGCTTCTTCAATTGAAATAAAATTCGGAATTAACATTAGTTCTAATTTTAATGTACTTAATGTAACCATACATTTTTTTCTTTTTTAAAATTAGGTTATGAACTGTCGTTCCATCTTTTTCTATGCCGGGAAATACGTTCTCACCCTCGATTTTTACCAATCTGCGATCGCGCACTCTTACCTACATGGTGGCTTAATTCTCTTCTATTATTTACTATCCAATCGTTGACATTATTAATAGGAATACTGTAAGTACTTCGGTATTATCGTGTTATATGTCGATAACTTGTTGCACAATAATAAAAGCTTCGCGGTCGGATTATTTAAGCTGTCAAACTGACACGATTTGTTATTGTGCAGAAAGTTTGAGATTTATAGCCCGAAAATGTTCAAAGTACGTATTGTAATCGATTTAATTATTTTTTAAGTAAATTAGAAAAATAGGAACAAATAAATATTTTATTATCAACAGCTCGATCTGTTTGTATTGGCTTAATCGAATATCGTCTCCATGCTAACAACATATACGTTTACAAAAGTTGTTTATTGCGTTGCCTAGTGAAGTTACTCTAGTATAATCGATGTTGTATTATCTAAATTATACAAAATAATTTAACTAAATCCAACCTGCTGAATGGTTAATATCGGTACCAAAAAATAATTTATATAATACATTTCTCTTACACTCCCATTTGATACTCAGGTTCATATTCTATTCCTTTTTTTATTATTCTCCTCAGAACCTACAGCTGCTTGAGCTCTTCTTTTAGTTTTAGCTGTTTTTTGTTTCATTTCTAACGAATAAAACATTTTGTTGGAGGTACAAGGTCAGCGCAGGGAGTGCTCAAATAAATTTAAGATCAGATTACCACATTATCAATGAATTTATACAGGGCGTCCCAAACAGAATGGGACATAGATTAGTCATAGATTCCTTACGTTATAATAAATCGATTAAACCTAATATACCGAACATACCAAACATAATAGCATTGGAGAATTCGTTATGTGGCGGCATTTACTTAAACATAAAAGAACAATTTTTTATGCCACTAACGTCATTAATTGATTTATCATTGTTGTTTATAGATGACCATTGCTTTTGTGATCATGGCTACTTGATAATTGCACGTCTTAATGACAATCAAAAACCTTTGATAGGCATTTTAAGGTAAACGGTTGCTTTTACGCTTAAGAACTAAGAATACACTCTATTTTGTGCTTTTTAATTCTCTTTCAGATAATAAGCTGAAATATTACAGATAACGAAGTTAGAGCTAACAAAAGTTTTCGAAGATAGGTAAAGTACCTCTTACAGTCAAGTCTAATTTATGATTTTTTTTTATTAGTGCAGTACATAATAATAAGCATGTGTACTAAAATTCAAATCTTTACATTTGTGGAAATTAACAAAAAAAAGAAGAAATTAAAGATTGAACTTCAAGGCCCTATAACTTCTTACTGAATGGACTTTGTACTAAGGTATATTAGGTTTAATTGATTTATTATAACGTAAGGAATCTATGACTAATCTATGTCCCATTCTTTTTTGGGACACCATGTATTGTGTTGATATGGAGTGATATGAAGCCACAACAAATTACATGCAGATATAAATCTGAAATTTATTTGTTTACTCAATACATTTGTGTCGCAGAAATGTATTATTCCGTGATTCATTGTAATAACCACATACCAATTTCCTTTGTCTTATTTATTTGATTATGTTTCTCCCTAGTTAGACTGTCATCGTTTCTTATTATTCCTCTTAATATACCCAATTTTCTAAAACAAAATTATTCATTAATCATAACTTAATTATTCTTCATTGCCGAATTTCTATAGTATTCGACCTATACAATGCATTATACAAAAATCATTCGTATTTTTCCAGATAAAATGTCCTGATTAAAATAGTTACTTATATATTAAAGGAGTGACACATGCATTTTTGGCCGGCGGCGTGAAAGTTACAGCACGAAGTGCACACTGAACAGCACCGAGGGTTATAACACGCCAAGGGCTGAAGACGCCTAGGTTGCTTTTCAAACTCATCTCCGATCGAAATTTAATTTAAAAAGAAAAGCCACATTATATAATATCGTAGTCAATAAAACTACGGCAGTTCATACAGTGTTATCTGAAGAGTATCTTTGTAACTATGGTTTTCATAAGTAATAACTAAAATGACGTCATTTTAACGAAAAAAGAAATTGTATCGTCCGAGAGCAAAAAATACTTTACGCCTGAAAATGAGGTCAAAAACGTATTATTGAGGGATCGTAGACAAAAAGAACTTTTTTTATCTATTAATGTATGTTTGATATTTTTGGAAACAGACACTAACTAAAAAAATTATGAAGAAGCAAACCTATACAAACTGTGTAAACTATATCAAAAGTATTTTTTTTTAAATATATATTTCTTTTATTTTCAGGTTAGGTTTAATGTCACATTTTGGGGCGCTAGCAGCAGCCAGTAGTAGATATGCAGCTTTATGTGGACCTGGCGACCCCCGGGGTCTACCTTGGTACTGGAGCCGCTTACAACCTCATTTACCTCAAGACAGATCTAGTCCAAACGGTAAGTGACAGTGACAATAATGTTACTTCTAACTCGTCTTCTTTTAAAATACTAATTAGAATTTGTGTGTACTTTATATTGTATAACGAAAGACTATGGTGATTTACATGATCGAATTGAGAAACAGTAGTACGCTATTATTGATCTTAATAATTTAACTAACGTCTAAACTGGAAAGGGATGGTCATGACAGCTAATTTCAAAGAATTCCATTTCTAAAGAAGGTGCCTATATCCACTTAAGTGAAGCCATTTAAGTCTTGCGCCAACCGAAATTTCAGTGAAAACCTATCCTTTCCAACGTCATTCGATATTTTTAAGATATAACTTCGGAGCACCCCCGCTGCGTAGTGAAAGTGTCAAGGATTAAATATCTATTACGATCTATTGTAATTCTAAGTGTGTTATGTGAGCCTGAAATACTTTTTATTATAATTTTGCATTTAATTAAACAATAGTCTGGATTTTAGTAATTTGAAAATTTCTTCGAATTTCATACTTTTACAAAATTTTAATAAAACTGTTAAAATGCTAAAAAAATATTTTTCGGTACAATTTGTTTGTGCGCTCATTAATATTGAAAAATTATTTAAAAACAGAATATATTTATAAGCGTTTACTCCACTTATATATAAATTATTACGAACACTGCAAGTGTAATTTGGTATTTTTTTTACAAATTTTTTACCTTTAATACCGAAAACAAACTTTATATTTCATATACTCTATATTTATACAATAATTATAACTCTATCTTAGGTAATACCTCTTCGTTTTTATCATTTAAACAGAATATAAACCGATTTTGATTTAAAAAACCGAAAAGTATTTGGTTAAGAATATACTAATTCATTCTTTTCTTTTTTACAGTAAACTATACAGGGTCTGACAACGATGCGGGGGTGGACAATATTTCTAAAACTAGGAGAGTTACACGAATATTGCGCATATAAAAGTTGTAGGTACGAAGGTGGTGCATATTATTAAAATAGTTTTGTTTATACAGGGGGGCTCAAAAAAGTGTGGCGAATCAAATTTACTTTTTCTTTAATAGAATGTCCTATAGTTGGGTACCTTAAAAGTTTTGTATTGAAATATCAAGTTACATTGGTCTAACGTCAATTGCTTTGGAGATATTTACCATTATATACCAAAAAATGCTGACTTTCAGGCGGCTGCTGTAACAGACAACAATTGCCGTTACCAAAATTATGTTTTCTGTGAACTACCTTTCGACTGTAAAATGGTAGATAATAATAATAATTTATTCTCCAGGAAATATATAAATCTGTGGAATCGTCATACAAATACAATAATACAAATAACAACACATTTAAATTGTAAAACTATTAATGCCAACGTATTGTAAAAAATTCGTGAATATAAACAATTTACTGGACTTTAATTCATTTTTTATACGTTTTTTGACCTGGTTTACGTTTAACATGGGCACGAAACGGTACAAAGCATTATACATTTTAATTCCTAGCATCATTTTGCTCGGCTGTTTTAATCTATTTTGAGGTAAGATTAAGTCTGGTAATCATGATTTTCAGTGTGAGTACGGAAATTTTTTAAATCTTACCTTCACATAACAAAGGTTTTGAAAGGCAATTAACGACAACAAATGAAGAATACCCAGCGTAATAAATAGAGGTTTAGCATGTTCAGCCGTTTTCTTACCCATAATACTAAGAACAGCCATTTTTTGCAACACGAATATTTCATTCGGATAACTTATACTCGAAGTACTCCAAGCAAGAAGTCCATACGACAGTTTTGAATGAAACATAGAGTAATATACTTATACAGCTACTTCCTTAAATGCTACAATGTTAATTCTTCGTATCACAAAGATATTATTTGAAAGTTTAGCGCGGATATAATTAAGATTACCTTTCCAAGATAGTTTGTTGCCTATTCTAACGCCTAAAAATTTAACATGAGTGCATTCAGAATAACTCATATTAAGTGAGAATTTCTTATGTTCAGTTTTCGCTTCGTTTAACATTAGTTTATTTGCACTGAACCACATCTTTGATTTGTTCATCGCTTCATCTTGAGATTTAACCACTTCACTACTATCATTTCCAGTAACTGAGAGGGTGGTGACATCTGCAAACATTGTTAGGGAGACAGTAGCAGCTGCATACGGAAAGTCATTTATGTATAACAAAAATAGGAGTGGTCCAACGATAAAACCTTGGGGTTTCCATCAGCAACGGTAGTTTCCATGCTCAGATCATTGTTTAGGCATACTACTTGCGTTCGATTTTCTAGATAGGAACGCTTTACCTCTAATGCCGTAATGCTCGTACTTGTCAATTTGAATTTCGCGACATACCATGTCGAAAGCACGAGATAAATCAAGAAAGATGCTATTCATGCAGATCTTATTTTCACAAGCGCGGTATGTTTTTTTATTATCTGTAGTAGAAAGGTTCTTCCTGAAACCAAATTGCTGGATTGAAATGATGCTATTCTTATCTATAAATGAAGTTAATGTGTTAAAGAGGATCTTTCGAACACTTTGGAGAAGGTCGAGAGAACTGCTATCGGACTGCAGTTCGAAGGATCAGTATTGTCGCTTTTTTTAAACACAGGCAAGATTTTAGCTTTTTTAAGTTCTTCTGGGAAATGCCCCTCTTCTACACAGCAATTTATAATTTGGGCCAGTGGATACGCTATTTCAGATGTCACAAATTTAAGAATGTATACTACGTACCTATTATATAAGTCGCAAGTTCGCTTATTTTTAAATTCCTTAATAATGGATGTAATTTCTTTGCGCCTGTACTTTAAATAAATACGCTATTAGGATTACTGTTGCGATGTAGATGTAACATATCTTCTGCTGATAGATTAGAATGTTTCAGATTATTTAGAAGATTTGTAATTTGTAAAAATTGTCCATTTCGCTAGCGGAAACATGATTAACGTTGGATATTCTGTTTTCTCTGCCCAATTCATTATTAATAATTGCGCAGAATTTTATTTGGCGCTCGATTAATAAATTGTTTATTTTCCTGTTTTTACTTCCTTTTACGATAGAAGTATTGGAATCACCCCAAAAATTCGAAATTGAGTTTTCAACAGATCTTCACGTTTTAGAGTCTCTTGATCCTAAAAAACATATTTTTTCTTCATTGGTCTGCCTGTCTGTCTATATGTGTATCAGTCTGTCAGTCTGTGAACAGAATTTCTCAAAAACGAAAAAATATATGGCGTTGAAACTTCATATATAAGTTTTGTGTACTATCTAGATGCGACAGCAAGCTTTTGAAGAAAATCGCATAACCGGAAGTAGGGGTTTACTCTTGTGATTTTTCAGTTTTTGCGGTTTTTTCAAAATCGGCTTCAACGATTTTTTCAAACTTTACATTTTTATTACACTTTTAATGTGTATTGATGTGAGATAGGTGATTTTCCAGTTGAATACTTCTAAAATGGGTTTATTTTGTTTTATTTTTCTATTTTTTTATTAACTCCTATTTTAAATAGAACACGCGGTATATTATTACATTTTTGAATTCAGCTTAAAACTTTACAGAAAAATTGTCTCGTCAACTATCGCTCTATTTTGTACCGTTTGTAATATTTACAAATATTCTAAATATCTTAATGACATTCAGATATATTTATTGACTTTTCAATGACGTAAGGATAGTCTAGTTTGTTTTGGATAACTCTTAATCAATATTTAAAACCCAAAATCCCTAATTTACATTTCCCAATCTTAGCTTAAATCCAAAAGGTATAATTTCTAAATATAATTGCCTAAAATCGCCGAGTACTCAGAACACTATTAAAATTTAGATAATTAATAGTAATTCTTAGTTCTAAATACAAGTTCACTAATATTAAATACACAATTAAATATTCTTGAAGTATTCCAAAAGTTGTTCGTAAAAGTTATTAAACAAACACTGACCTTAGCGTCGCTTTAGAGTAACCTGATCAGCAACCTATAGAATCCCCTCTGCAAATGAAGCAGGACAGCTAACAGTAACTGGCTGGTTAAAATCTCCAATCCCCTCAAAAAAGCTCTTTGGATCTGTTGCTATCTTCCAGATAGCACTTCTCAATTGAATGCACAACACACACGTAAACACTGGCTCAACGTTAATTATATTGTAAGTTATTTACTTGGTAATATAACTTCAATATGAAATTGAAAACACTTCAATTATGTCGACTTGATAGACGGTTTGATTTGCTGAATTTACTTTGTATCATTACCAGATACTTTCTGTGTAATGATCATTTAATTAAATTCAATTGAAAATACCAATTGGTTGGGATTGAACCACTATCGGTTTTAATATGACCGCCTCGAGTCAAGTTCCAAATTGAACTTTCTTATCATTCTGATGATTTTTGAGGCTTTCACGGCCATTGTCATTAAGTAACAAACGACTTCCGGGATTGGACCGTGTCATGATTGTTCTTCGATCTCAATCATGACACGGTCCAATCCCGGAAGTCGTTTGTTACTTTCTTATCATTCTGTTTATTATTTCTCTTTGGTTACCCGTAACCATTCACAACCCAACGACTGTACACAAACTTTTTTAAATTAACTATCTGAATATCTTTTATATAAATACATGTGACATGCAGACTGCATGTAACATTACACGTTTTTGTTGGATTTGTAATTTTTGAAAAATTTTAACAAATGCTTAAAAATTAAAAATCAAATTTTTGGCTTATTATAAGATCACTGTAAAAGCAAGTTATGTGAGTATATCACACCAGATTTTTTAAGTTCACATAGTAACTTGTGGTATTTATGTATCTGTCGTTTGTATTTTGGTACTGCTTTGACAAATTATGAAGAAATAATCATTTGTGTTTGGCCTCCTGCAGTACGGGGAGGGTCATCCAAGCTTCCGTGTTTTTCTTTTGATTGCAGTAGTTGTCCACGGAAAAGCGAGTTCAAAATAATATGTAATATGTAATATGTAATATCGCGAAATATAGTAAACATGTTTCGACTGGAATTTTTATTTAAGGCATCATTCCAGTCTTCATTATGTAGTAAATATTTAAAGTAAAAATTATTTTCTTATAAAAATTTTCGATAACGTTTACTGCAGTTCTCAAATGTCGATTTACAATTTTTCACATCGTAAGTACTGTAAAAATGCTACGTCCTGGTCCAATATTTTCGATTTAAAAACTTCGGCTTCATAATACTAAACTGTGTTTATTTATAAAAATATTATCCAAACCTCCAGATTACCTAATTGCTTCGTTGATAGCAGGTCGAAGACCGTAGGACGGCAAAAAGGCTTTTAAGTTTATTCGTAAAACGCAGGCTATCCAAAAAATTTAAATTAAAATCTCCGGCAACCATAATTTTTGTATATGGATAAGTCGATAGAGTTATTTCAAGAACGTCTTGCATTTTATCGAAATATGTATTTTGTGTTGTCAATTAAATTGTTGGAACGCGATATATTCCTATTACAACAGAATTTAATTTAGGAACATAGATAGCTGCAATCACAATCAGCAGTTCTTGCGTTAGATTGTTTATTAGCTTTATAGGGTTGGTAATGTATTCTTTCTTTACGTAAATTGCAATATTTCCGCCATTATTGTATCGGTATTACTGCTATACAGGGTGCTCAACATTTGCAAATTTAATAATTTCGATTTTTTTCAAATAGAACGCCTTGTATATTTTTGTATTTTTAAAAAGTCCTTTTAATGAACTTTCATTTGATATGTTACTTTATACCTCAAAATTCAACCGTTTTTGAGATACGCGTGTTTGAACATAAAAAACAATTTAAGCCTTTAGAAAAAAAATCGAAATTATTAAATTTGCAGATGTTGAGCACCCTGTATAGCATTAGTGCCCAGAGCCAACATTTTACACTCCAAAGGTAGTTCACGAAAAACATAGTTTTCTGGTAACGTTTTCCATCATCCAATTGGTTTCTGTTACTTATAGCAGCCGCTTGAAGTTCAGCATTCTCCAAAACTATTGCCGTAAGACCCATAAATGATTAGTACTTCAATGCAAAACTTCTAAGCTACCCAAATATAAGGCATTCAATTAAAAAAGTAAGTTTGATGCGCCACACTTTTTTGAGCCACCGTGTATAATCAAAAGTATTTTAATAATGTGCACCACCTTCCTACCTACAACTTTCTTAATTACTTACTTAGTCTTCACCTCTTATACCCTTACCGGGTGTCGAGGTATACCTACAACTTTCATATACACAATATTTATAACTCTCATAGTTTGAGAAATATCTTCCACCCTCGCATCGCTGCCGGACCCTGTATATTATTTCAGCTTCATATGACGACCTAATACTTTTTGTAAACAGAAGTATTTAATGAGTTTTATTTAAATAAATTTCTTATGCTTCATTGTTAGAAAATTATAAAATATCATTTAGGTATCTAAATTATCTAGGTAAATATTGAGCCATAAAAAATCTGTTAATGAACAGTATTAACCTCAAGCACGTTGCTTTTAGGCAACAGCCGTTGGCGTCGGGCTGTTTCCAAGCAACGTTTATTATTTCGTAATTATCACTACCTATCCTTGGGATATTATAGCTGAAAACGACCCTAGGGCGATTTTCAATCCCCATGGAAACTACCGAATTAAAATTCAGTAGTATCCTATGACAAGTTGGTGGCACTGTAAATCTAAGTCAAATTCGAGGGTAGCAGGTTAGGTTTTGCATCAGTCAGTGTCAAAACTGACGCAAAACCTAACCTGATAACCTCGAATTTGACATAGACTTACAGTGCCACCAAAATATTATTATAATGAAGTGTCAAATTAATCTGTCAGAAAAATGGTTTCTCGCTTTGGTAATAGTAATTTACGATACAAGTGCTTAAATCTACCCTTTAGTCACGAGTGGGATAGAGTTAAACCGCGAGTGAGCGAGCGTTTTAAGCCCCGCGAGTGACTAAAGATGCTTTACGCATGTGTATCGTACAATATTTTATCTACGATAGAATCTAGAAAACACGGTAAATATAAAAAAAAAATTAAATGTAAATTAGGATTACCAGCAACCGGTCGTAATTTTGCGTGTTTTAAAAATTTTAAAACGCGTTGCTACTGACAACGTGCCTAATGAAATCGTTTAAACACGTTACTACTGACAACGTAAACTAATGAAAACATGTTATTAAACAGTCGTTTTACAAACTTAAAACTGCCAACTAAAAGGCAATTTTACACACTGTCGTAGATAATAGTATATTATGTATCAAGTTTTATAAACGTCATTTTAGTCACGAGTTTTATTAATCATGAGCGAAGCGCAGCGGAGCGAGTGTTTAATAAAAGAGTGACTAATAAGTTTATAAAACGAGTTGCATACTATACTTTTTCTACGACCACAAATTTAGAGAATATAACATCATACCTATTATTTCATTAAAATTTTGACATTTATTATATTAGGTTGAATTATGCTTGACAAACGTCAAAGTGACGGTTGAAAACTAACTTGATTTTAGTTTTGGCTGTGGCTAATAAAGCAAATACTATTTTAACCTAACTTCACCCCATGACTAAAACATCGTTGCCAACTTCAGCTCATGACTAAGAGGCTCTTTAGTTATAGGTTATGAAGGCATGATTAAAAGCTCACTTAGCGACGTGTATGTTAGTATGTTAAATGGCATTTTAGTTACAGGAGTAGATTAAATTATTAATTTATTTAAGAACTTAGCTATCTTCCCGAATTCACCGCGGCCCGTGATAAATAATTTTGACAAATAATATCCCTCAAGTGCGGTACCTTTAAGAAATAGGCAAAGCACTTTCGGGTTGTTATTTGTCAAAATTATTGTGGGTGATTATCACTGCTCTTGATAAATTATAGCTGATAATCAGCAAGTGCAGTAGAAAAAAATTAAAAAGACTTGAAAACTTAAAAAGAAAATAATGAAAACCAAAAATAGGAAGTAACAATTCATAACATTAATTTTAATAGATTGAACTCTTAGGTAGGTAACTTAAATCAAAGACTATCTAATTCTTTGCTTTAATATGTTCACACTGAAGTCTATACCCGCGTACACAAGAGGTTATTGTTTTTCTCACATTGTTAAGAATTCGATCACTTAAGACTCCACTCAAGGCATTTCCAATTTTTGGTGTGATTTACACAATTTCCCCATTTGAAAAAAAATATTCTAAAACCATTACTCTACAACTGCAGCTCGATGCAAATTGCACCTTCTCAGCTAATTGTAGAATTACCACTTTCGCGGGGCTAATAACTTTATCGCAAAGGGTAGAGTTAAGATCATCAACATTATTGCCGCCTTTAAAAGCATTTAAACAGCACCAAAGTGGTTTCAGAAGCCATACTGTAAAGTTTAAGCTAATCGATGTAAGCCTTACAAGGGCGGATTGAGCAGTGCTGACAGCGACACGAAACACAAATCGGTGGAAACAATAAAAATACTTTATCTCTCATCTTCTTTACCGGGATTTAACTTGATTGGTTTCCTTTAAAGCGAAGCACTACTTAGAGCGCCTTCGGCTATTCCAAGACCGACTTAGTAATTAGCAGAGCTAGATACAGATAGATACTGGTGAAAAATGTGTTCGAGTACTGGGTTCAGATACAAATGCTTTTACTCTAACGGATGCGAGATACGAGTGATTTTTACAACATAAAAGTACAGCACACTTGTATCCGAATACTTTTTTTTGGTTACCAGATACAAAACTAAGTTAGCGAGATCTGATTTCTTTTTAAATTATTGCTTAACACGTAATTGCCTGAAATTAACCCACTCGTATTTCTTATACCGCTTCAATGGTGAAATTCGAAAATTATTTAAGCTGTATATAGGGTGCTAAAAAATGTATTAACTCCATGGTAGGTTGTTAGGGGATACTCCCTGAGTATGCAAAAAATAAGGAAAAATGCGTTGTGTTATATTTCTGGAAATATGGGAGCCCAAAGTTTGATTATAATTTGTTTAATATTCAGTATTGGGATAGAAAAACATTACCCACTTAAAGATAATAGTATGGATGTAAATACTTGTAAATAATTTTGTTAATTAACAAACAGAAACTCAAGAAATTTTAAAATCCAAAATTTTAAAAATCTTCCAAAATATAACAGATTTTTTTTTACTTTTTTCATACTCAAGGAGTATCCCTTAACAACGTACCATCGAGTTAATACGCCATTTTTCGGCATCCTGTATACCGGGTTGTTCAATTTCCAGGCTCACCATTTCGATTTCCAAAAAAGTAAGAAATTCAAGATCAATTAAATTGGGGTAAAGCAGTAGACCTTGAATAATATTCAAAATAAAAGGTGGACGTAGCATATATAGTTTTTGAGCTATTCCCTAAAAACAAAAACTTTAGATTTTCGTGTGTCTTGGTATAAATCGATTCTTCTGTTACTTAGAATAATATTATTAGGACAGTTTTTAAAGAAGAATTCATTCTGATTTTGGTTTTATCTGTTAATTTTCGAAATATTGATACTAACTCATTTATAAATGCACATCAAGGATAGCTTTTTAACGTATTATACAATACTAGCAGTCCAGTGAGACAAATGTCTCATTTAAAAAAACAAAAAAGACCGTTTTTCAAATAGAACGCGTATTAAATAAAAACTGTACACAGACCTGGAAGGTGTCAAAGTGGTTGCCTAACCGATCGACGTTTTAAGGCGCAGAGGGTCGCAGCTCCGTTTGGCTGCTGAAACATTTTTATTTAATACGCGTTCTATTTGAAAAACGGTCTTTTTCGCGATTTCTCGAAAACTGGAAATGTCACGTGACTGAAATTCGGTTCCTGAGCTGACATGATCATTCCAAACATATAACTTTAATAACTTTTTTCTCTATCTCTTACGGTTTGGCTGCTGAAACAGCGTCCCGAACGGACGGCCGGACGGACGCACAGACAAGTCTATTAGATAAAGGATTTGTAGATAATGTGGAGTTACAATCGTCAGTATGATTTTCCAAACAAAGTAAAAATGGCATATAGACGATCTGCATAAATAACTGCAATAATTTGTTCTGCAGAATTGCTTAACCACTCAGATAAATGGAAATGTTTAAGAAAAATTGCTTGTTCCATTAGGAATTCCACATAATATGTTAAAACTTAAATCATTGGTGATGTCGAAATTCTGTTACTAGAGGTGGATTTTATCTGCGCATTCTATCTATAATATTTAATATAATGGAATTAACTTATTTAATAATAATAATAATATGTCTTTATTTACAACAAAGAAACCCAGAAATACACACAGTGGAACACAAAAATTCTGGTTGTAAATGGGCAAAGTTCAGTTTGGGGAGGAAGCTCCTCCACTGCTCTTACACTTAACCCATGAAAAGAAAAAAGTTAACAAACACAAACAAAACACACAACAAACAAATGCGATCGTTAACACTATCACGCATTCACCAATTAGCATGAAGACCAGTAAGTAAAATATTAGCAAGTTTGAACATTTTTAAGCTGATCTAGATCGTACTACATGACTGTCAGTTCTGTAATAAACGTCGGATTTTCTTTTTAAACCTATGCTCATTTTCACACCTCAGATCCAAAGGAATTTCATTTAAAAGTTTATAGAGGTTATATGTGAATGATCTCTCAAACAAAGCAGTTTTATGTGCAGGAGGTGATATTAAACCTTTATTTCTGAGATTGAGATTATGCACATCCGTCCTGAATTCCACTTTTTTATATAAATAAGATGGCTTTTTAGTCATTAATATTTTATAAAACAAACATATAGATTGATATCTGAATCTATTGATCATATTGAGCCAGTTGGTATCTTTCAATTTGTAGGTTACATGATCGAATCTTCTGATGCCGTGAATGAAACGTAAGCATGAATTCTGCACTTTTTGAATTTTATATTTGTAAGTACTGTCTAGACAAGGAGTAAATACTTGGCAGGCAAAATTAAAATGCGATAGTACAAGTGAATCGCAAAGAATAGTTTTAACGTTTTTCGGGAAAATTGAACGGTAAGGATATAGTGCTTTTAGATTACTATAGGCATTTTTTATGCAGTTATTCAAATGATTTCTAAATCGGAACGTGTTATCCAGAACAATTCCCAGATTTCTGGCATTGCTTACTACGGGTACAGCAGTACCATTTATTTCAAAATTCAACCTGGTTGCCACCCCATCACAGGCAGGACGACTACCGAAAAGAATAACAGCTGATTTCGATGGATTCAGTGTCAGACAGTGACTCGCTGATGTATTGACTAACGATTTTAAATCATCACTAATCTTTTCTAAAGAGTTGTCGACTTCAGAAGGAGACAAACTAAAGTACATCTGCGTATCGTCAGCATACATATATACGCTACAGTTCTTTATAGAATTTACAAAATTACTAGTATAAATAGTAAACAGCAGTGGACCCAGAATTGAGCCCTGCGGAACACCCACCGACACTGGCAGAGGATCAGAAACGGAGTTATATATTTTCACTCTTTGAGTTCTATTACTTAGATAACTGCTAAGCAACTGAATAGAATTTCTTTCAAGACCTATAAAATTTAGAATTGAAATTAGTATATCATGGTTTATAGTGTCGAAGGCTTTTGAATAATCTAGCAATATCAGAACTGTAGCCTGTCCTTTATCACTGGCTAGGAGAATATTATCTGTGACCTTCAATAAAGCAGTCGTGCAACTGTGCAAGGGGCGGAAACTAGACTGGTTCTCAGGCAAAATGTTATTTTTATCCAAAAAATCCCGCAATTGCCTACATAACACCTTTTCAAATATTTTAGAGATAGCAGGTAGTATGCTTATAGGACGTAGATCTTTATATTCCGTAGGCACAGCAATTTTCGGTAAAGGTAACACAACAGACTGCTTCCACTGATCCGGAAAGTGATTTTCTAAGATACAAGTGTTTACAATATGTACTATAAATGTTATAATATACGGACAACATAGTTTTATCATAGTTATACTAATTCCATCACTTCCAGTCGCGGTGGAAGAAATTTCGTTTATGCATTTTAAGATTAATTCAGCATCTATCAAAGCGAATTGAAATGAAGGAATAGCATCAAATTTATAATTGTTGTTATAAAAATGCAGAAGCTCAGGTGAATGTCTGTTGGTGGTTGGTATACAATTTATATAGTAATTGTTCAAAGCAGATGGATCACTCAGCTCAGAAGGAACTTCGGCACTTGATTTCGTATTTATGTTAAAATACCGAAGCTCATTCCACATACTTTTTCTGTCATTAGTATTTAACTTGTGAGCAAGATAAGCTTTTTTCTCGGCACGAATTGCATTAGTAGCATAATTTCTTAAAGTCTTATAATAATTCCAGTCTGCCATTAACTTAGATTTTTTAAATTTTTGCTTTGCCTTCTCCCTCAAAGATATCAGATACCTAATATTATCCGTTAACCACGGAGCTGCGGGCTTAGAGATTTTCACATATTTTAAAGGAGCATGTTTATTGAATAGTGCTACTATATTATTTAAGAGTAGTATTTTATCTTCTAAATTCCTGACGTAATACATATCTTTAAGGTCACTATGTTCCATATCAAGAATAAAATCTGGTTTATTAAACATTTTGAAATCTCTTATTTCACGTATAAAAGGAGTAAAAGGTATTTTTTTAACTTTAAGTGTGCACTCTACCATTTCATGGTCAGAAATGTCAGAACTGAGAACATTCACGTTATGTATTAGATCAGAATTAGTAACGATAATATGATCAATAAGAGTACTAGACGTCGCTGTTGCCCTTGTAGGAGTAGAAACCAACTGACTCAATTCAAATATCTCTAAAAAATTTTTGTAATTTATAGTTAAAATGTTTTGTTTCAGCAAATCAATGTTAGTGTCACCTAATATAATGACATTTTCTGTTATTGGCAGACAATTAGCTATAGTATTTTCAAGTTTATCTAAAAATAAATCTAATTCATATGTCGGCGACCTGTAAATTACACAAACTGCAAAAATTAAGGAATTTATTTTAATCGTTATGCAGAGTTGCTCAATCTCAATTTCAGTTTTAAGTTTTTTGAACTGCAAACATTTCTTTATATACATACCGACACCTCCGCCCCTGCTTGTACGATCGTGACGTATAAAACTGTAACCCTCAATTGTAACAGCACTAGTTGTAGTGCAATCTGTAAGCCACGTTTCAGAAACGGCCAATATATCGTAATCATTACGATCCAATATTTCGGCAAGTTCAACGACTTTTGGCTGTAAGGAACGAACATTTAAGTGTGCAATTTTTAGTTTACTGGTCCTCATGCCCTGGTTGTATCTAAAAACCTAAAACAAACTTGTGTAAATAACAAAACAAATTCGGGACTGCTATACAAGTATTTGCAGCAGTAATATGTACTATAAAGCGATACAAATGATATGAGCCGTCCCATTGCACCCAAAAAAATAAAAATGTAAGCACTTTGCAAGAAATGCCATGAAGAATTTTACATCGCAGTGTTAAATTAGATAACAAATATAGATAAAGCCCAGCGCTCCATTAGAAATTTCTTTTTTTTTTTTATTAGATAACACCGGAGCGGCACACTGGGGCCATACACAGTAGGTTTTAAATTAAATATTTGTTACTACATACATAAAAGTAAATTAATAGGGCATACATAATTGATTATTGTTATAGTGTTAATAAAATAATAATTGGCGTAAATTTGGGCTAAGTGGTTCACTATTAGTCACTGTCACTTAAAAGCACATCCTGTGGAAGCCTTGGTTTTAACCGAAGGTTAACGGATCGCTGTCCAAGCATGTAGTGGTTGGTGGCCGGGCAATTCCTTAAGTTGCCGAAGAACTTCTTGGCGGTGGTTTTTATAAAATCCTCGATGGACGTCATGTTCAGCTCATGATGAATCTGCTCGTTACGAATAAACCACGGTGCATTTGTTGCCAGTCTAAGGACTTTGTTTTGCAAAACTTGCAATTTATGTAAGTGAGTTTTCGAAGTGGTGCCCCACACTGTGCATCCATACATGAGGGCTGAGCGCAAGACTGACGTGTAGATTAGTTTAGCACATTCTATTTTTAATGGTGAATTTCTATTCAGAATTGGGTAGAGGAGTCGCATTTTGTTGTGGCAGTCATTTATCTTGTTGTTTATATGAATTCCCCAGGTCAGTCTCTGATCCAAATATACTCCTAGATATTTCACGGCACTGTCCTTAGCGTTCCATGGTATTGGGTTTCCACCAATTGAGATGGGGTGTGGATTATTATACCTTTTAAGTGTAAAAACTTTGGTCATGCTTTTCGTTGGGTTTAAAGCGATGTTCCAACGATTGAACCATGTGTGTATCTCATCTGTGGCACTTTGAAGAATTGAAATAGCCGTATTTAGATCATGACTTTGAGATATGATTGCCGTGTCGTCGGCGAACATAGCCAGCGAACAGTTTGGAGGTTCGGGAATGTCGTGCATGAATATATTAAATAGCAGAGGCCCAAGTACAGATCCTTGGGGAACCCCTGCTTTTATTTTCTTGGATTGTGACAGGGTTGCATTGACCTTGCTTGCAAATGATCTTTCAGACAGGAAGGAGGAAATTATAGTAATGATATAGTTAGGAATTTCTAACTGAATCATTTTATGCAGAAGACCTTTGTGCCAGACCTTGTCAAAGGCCTGGGCAACGTCCAAGAAAATTGCTGTGGTATATTGCTTCTCTTCAAAACCTTTAGTTATAATTTCGCTGATTCTAAGAAGCTGGTGTGTTGCTGAGTATTTGGCTCGGAAGCCAAATTGAAATGCTGGAAGCATCAAATGTTGAGATAAATAACTGTTGAGGCGTGCATAAATTATTTTCTCGAGAAGTTTTGATAAACTACAAAGAAGACTTATGGGGCGATAAGATGTTGGAAGTTGTTTTGGTTTTCCAGGTTTGTCGAAGAACATAATATTGGCATGTTTCCATGCCTTGGGGAAATACCCTATAGAAAGACAAGCATTGGAGAGGGAAGCAAAATAAGATAGGCATTTTGGTGTAAGATTTTTGAGAATCGCGTTCGTAATCATGTCTGGACCAGGGGCTTTTCTGTTGGGCAGAAGGCGAATAAACGAAGTGATTTCGTCTGGCGTTGTTGTGGCAATATTGGTTGCGGTCAGAGGGAGATGCTGATCAACACTTTGTTCGATTGAGTTGGTAAAATCAACATTGTTGTCGTTGACTTCTACTGTTAGCACCTCCTCTAGATGATTGCTTAATACCTCGCACTTTTCAGTGTCGCTAGCGTATATACAATTGTTGTGCTTTAAAATGGGTATGGTACGCTTTTGATTGGTAATACGTTTAACCGCCCTCCACATGGTTGGATCTCCTGTTTCTAACTCGCCAATATAACGTCTGTAGGACAAGATCCTGTAATTGTCGATTTCCCATTTGACTTGCCGGGTTAGCTGAGCAAGGGCTGATTTATGATTAGGTTGGCGTGTTCGTTGCCATAGTCTTCTAGCTTGATGCTTCTGTCGTATTAACTTTTGCACAGATACAGGTAGTGTTTGATGTACCACTCTTTTAGTACTAGTACTGCTGGCTATTCGCGCCGCTGTTTGAATGGCTGAAGTAATATGGTCAACAGCATGGTCTATACCTTCCACTGTGTATAGGTTGTGAAACGCTATGAGGTTATTATTTAGTTGGCACTTAAACTTTTCCCAGTCTACTGGTCCATTGATTAATCTTGATGAACTGTGAATTAATGATGGTTGACCACTAAAGTGGATAATTACGGGTAAGTGGTCGGAATCTAATTCTGCCACTACCCTTTGATATAAGGGTGTAGAAACTCGATGCTGCAAGCATATATCTAAAACATCGGGTTGATGATCAAACCTGTATGGAAAATAGGTTGGTTCATCAGGAGCTAGAACTTGGATAGGATAGTCAGCAGCAATAGAATAAAGTCGAGTGCCATTTGGATTCGTTCTTCGACAGCCCCATGATGTGTGTTTGCTGTTGAGGTCCCCCAATACAAGAGTTGGTAAGTCACTACCGAGTATTAGTTGCATATCGTGCATTATTAATCGTCGATTAGGAGGTTGATAAGCAGCAACTATTACTAAGTCGCTGTTGTTGTTTAATGTTAGCTTGATTGCAGAAGCCTCTAGGTGTTGTAGATCTGGGAGAAGGAATTCGTGGTGTTTTAGAGTATTTTTGATCAAAACAGCTGCTCCACCAGAAGCAATTTGCCCTATTCTATCGCAGCGGTAAATACAGTATCCTGGAATCGAAAACTTAATTTGCGGTAACAGATGTGTTTCAC
This sequence comes from Agriotes lineatus, assembly GCA_940337035.1. Taxonomy (NCBI): domain Eukaryota; kingdom Metazoa; phylum Arthropoda; class Insecta; order Coleoptera; family Elateridae; genus Agriotes; species Agriotes lineatus. Next base: position 31,280 of record CALNHX010008519.1, on the reverse strand, counting down.
TAATGCACATAATGTCTATTTTGTGTCTTGATATAAAATCAATAATGACACTTCTTTGGTTGAGTACGCCATTGGCATTCCAATTTGCCATTGATAATTGATTGATACGCATAAGAGTATTAGGCGCCATGGGTAAAAATTGATGTTATTAGTTGAGATAAGAATGATTTGATTTGTGCCATATATGGAGTGATGATATTAACAATAACCTGCATTAGGGAGTTGATAGTGGAGTTTGAGGAGGAGGGGGTTGCATTTGGTGCTTGGTGGTTTACTCTATGTTGCGATGGGTTAGGATTCGCATACGTTCTCGGGCTATTTGGAGGAAACTGGGAATTAGTTATGTTGGGTGTTTGATATACTTGATTGATTGTTGCCGTTTGTAGAGGTTGTTTACGTTTGTCTTTTTGGCCAAGGTAATATTCACAGCCTTTGTAATTGGCCGGGTGTTCCTTACCACAGTTTACGCACTGAGGTTTATCAGTTTTAGTTTTAGTGCATTCAGTGTATAGATGGTTACCGGAGCACTTAACACAGCGTGGCTGGAGTTTACAATAATTTCGCGTGTGCCCATATCGCTGACATCGTAGGCATTGCGGGATATCAGGGGATTTTCTTCGAGGCTCAACTACTACTACACAGTGAAATAGGCGAGTTACTTTAAATATATCTTTGGATATGTCATTTGGTTGTAGTAATACGGCACACATAGGTATAGGGCATTTGTCTTTGTTGCGGAAACGGGTTACACGAATAACTTGAAATTTTTGGGATAATTCATTTTTGATTTCCTCTTCACCAATGGATATCGGTAAATTTCTAATAATAATTGATAAATTCGCCTCGTCGGGATTGCGGTATGTATGGTATTTTATTTCATGTTCATCATAAAACTTTGTCAACTTCCGGTAGTCTTCAGAGCTACTGAGGTTAATTTTGAGCATTTGGCCAGCACAGGCAGTTGTATATTCTTGTGAAACAATTTTCTTTATGTCTTTGGAAACCTCCTGATAGTTGGTTGCTTCGTGAAGAAATATTGGGGGTATTTTGACTTTCTTAACTGGATCGGTTTGCGGTTGTTGAGATAATGGAGTGATTTGGACACTAAGAGCGTGAAATTTATTTGTTTTTATAAGTTTGTCTTGTTCAAATAGATAGCGCTTTTTGGGTTCATCCGCAAGAGGAGACTCGTTGCCGCGTTTGGCCGATTGGCTTGTATAATCCATGCTGTTAGTTGGATCAGAACCTTGAATAATTAATTTTGGTGGGTTTAATATTACATTGCTACTTGGTACATTTGTGTTCGCCATTGATAAGAGACTTTTTGTTAGCGGAATGAGTTCACAGCAAGCCTATCCGAGCGGCTGCCGTGAAGTGAAAAACGTAGGGGTTCACTTTATAATTGTTTGAGATTTGATTAAATATTGTTAAAATAATGTTTTAGCGCAATCACGTTGCCTGAAACGGATTGCGAACGATTGAAGAAGGCACTGATGATAACGACCCGCACGTAGCACAGCTGAGGCGATGCACTCACGGTCACGTCTCGATCAGAACTCTAGAAATTTCTAAAATATACAAATGCTAGTTCCCCAAAAAAAAATTATCTATAAACCACCCAAGAGTAAAACTAGACCTTATCTAAGAACATGAATACTGTAAATGATTAAATTATATTCGTAACTTCTTTTTACACGTACGTGACCGATGACACATTTGATCATGGCGGTGCTGTAGTCTGATTTTCAAAAACCGACCTGAAGTTTTTTAACAACATTATCTTCCTTGACGTATACAGATCCATCCCTGGTCCAAACTGAATTTTTTCCGTATCGAGTTTTTGCGTCTTGATATAACTTGTACCTACTTTTCGTCAAATCTTCCTGTACAAAGATATTGGTGCCTTTTAGTTTGGTGCGGTTAGATAGCACCAAGTGTCTGGTTTTGTAGGAAAGGAATTTTATGATAACGACACGCGACCTCTTGACATCTTCACCTGGCAGATTTCTTGTAAATTTTCCTAATCTGTGGCACCTATCTACCATGTCTTCTTTTATATTTAACTCCAACTTAGTATTAATTACCGTTAAAACTTTTTCAATGAGGTTTTCACGGTCGGATTCGGTTACACCAAATACACGTAAACACGATCTTCTGGAGTATTGTTCCAATTTGTCCACGCTTTCCTTAACTACAGTTAATTCACTAATTAGGCCTGCATTTTTCTTTTGAATTTCTTCTAGCTTCTGTTCCACTTTTGCTAATTTTTCCGTAACAGCACCCAACACAGCAGATGAAACCGCATTGCACATTTGGTCAATAAAACTTTTATCCTTTAACATCTCAGACATTTTTTGACTCATAAGAGCGGCGATTTCTTCTTTATCTTGGCGAGTCAAAGGCATTATGGAGGCAATATTCACAAATCACTGCAGAATAACGACTTCAAAAGGTAACAACGGAGCAGCTATACACGCGTCAGTGCGCTTCGACCGCCATGAATTGAATTGAATTGAAACAATATCCAGACACTTTTTTAAGACAAATTTTTGTATCTAAACAGAAACTCCCGATTGTCATTTGTTTTCAAGTTATTAGTGCTATGTTTTGTTTCTCATATGGCAGCAATATTGGATTTTTGGTTACTTTTAGATAGTCTTTAAAAAGAGCTTTTCAACGATGTATAATATACCTGAAAAATTTTTATTTGTAGAGGAGATATTAACATCAACATAAATTGAAAAGTGAAAGTACCAAAGCGGCTAACTGCCAAAACCATACTTTCGAGTATTTGAAGAATAACACTACCAAAGTAGGCCTGAAACATACACACAACTCGATCTGTGATTTAGAACTTTTGGTAGGACATGCAACCTTTCTAATGTAAAAACTAACATTTGTAAAATTTGGCCCTTAACACCTTTGATACTTCCCCTCTTCAATTAATCTGTAATATGAAATTAGTAGACTATGAAATTAAACAGCGGGTAGCGGGGGGTACTTCTTCACGATACCGGTGAAGAACAGACCTCCTCAGGGAATGGCGACCCTGCCCTTGCAAGCCCTTAACTTCTCCAACGCCCTTCCCTGGAGAAGTTAGGTTCCATAACCTTTATTCCCACCCAAGGCAATATCCTTTTCCCACATCCCTACCCCTAGAGGAAAGCCAGGGGATGACTACCTCTAGTATTATACCAAGAGAATCTCATGGAGTGTCTCATAGATAATAAAATCCGGAGTATAAACATTCCCCCGATCGGATCTCCGGGGGGGAAAGCTATGAGAAGATCTAATGACGTAAATATACAAACTTCCACAACAAAGTTATCTCTGCGTAAGAACATATCAATTGCCACCTGGAATATTCAGGGTCTTGTTCTACACCCCGGTAAATTGGACATTATCGAACGAGAAATATCAAACATTACAATAGCTGGTCTGTGCGAAACGCATTGGGCAGGCCAAGGACATTTTAACACCAAAAACGGCAACACCATATATTTCTCTGGACACCAAACAGACTCGATACAAGGAGTGGCAATAATCATTCCCAAACAAATACAACCAAGTGTACTGGGCTACAACCCCATTAACTCTAGAATTCTCACTATAAAGATCAATGCTAAACCATGTAACTTAAACGTAGTCCAAGTATATGCGCCAACAGCATCCAGCAGTGAGGAGGAAATTTCTGAATTCTACCGCCAACTGGAAAGCACTATTAGGGAAATGCCCAGCAAAGAAATAATATGTATACAAGGGGATTTTAACGCCAAAATTGGACAAACACAAGAAGTCGAGCAAATAAGGCAATTGGTCGGAAGATACGGTCTGGGCAAGAGGAATGAGCCCGGTCAAAGGCTCGTAGAGTTCTGTATAGAAAACAATTTTGCCATTACAAATAGCCTATTCCCTCAACACCCAAGACGCCGCTACACGTGGATATCTCCTGGAGGAAAATACAAGAATCAAATTGATTTCTTCCTCATAGCAGCTAGATGGAAATCAAGTGTCAACAACGTAAAAACTCTCCCTGGGAAAGAGTGTGGCAGTGATCACAAACTCTTGCTGGCAAAAATCAGAATTCATATAAAAACAAAGAAAACAGAAAAAAGAATTCCTTCCTTGGAACCTGGAGACATGGAGCAATTCAAAGAAAAACTGGAACAGAACTTAATAACCAATTCAGACAACTTGAGTCAGACGAACCCAGAAGAAATGTGGCAAGGCCTCAAAACAACTCTACTAACTACCAAAGACCAAGTGTTACAACAAAACAAAAGAAAAGCAAAAAACAAACAATGGATGACCGACGAAACTTGGAAAGTAGTAGAAGAAAGGAAGACTCTCAGACAAACAGGCATAAACACACAAGAACGAAGAACCGAATATAGGAGACTGAACAGAGAAATACAACGGTTATGTAGACGTGACAAAAACCAGCACATACAACACATATGTCACGAAATTGAAAGACGAGCTAACACTAACGAAACCCGAGATCTCTTCCAGTACATCAAAGAAATCACAAGGGAATTTAAACCAAAAACATGGAAAATAGAAGACAGAGAGGGGAAAGTCGTTACTGAGATTGATGACGTAGTGGAAGTATGGCGAAAATACTGTGAAAACTTATACATAAGCGAAGTAAACGACCAAGAAGCAGTACATTTTCCTTCCATCATGGAAATCGAACAGGAGCCTGATATATTAAGAGAAGAAGTAGAGCAAGCTATTCATCATTTAAAAAACAACAAAAGTACAGGTGAAGACAATGTGAGTGCAGAAATGCTAAAACACCTTACGCCAAAAGGTGTCGACCTATTATGGGGAATTTGCAACACGATCTGGCAAACGGGACAATGGCCAAGGGACTGGAGTTCATCCACTTTCATTCCACTGCATAAAAAAGGGTCAAGTCAAAAATGTAATAACTACAGAACGATCGCACTGATATCCCACCCAAGTAAGGTTATGCTCAGAATCCTACTAAATCGACTCAAACATTTCTTAGAGTGGCAGATCCCAGAAGAACAAGCTGGGTTTGTAACCGGAAAAGGCACCAGAGAACAAATCATGAACGTACGCCAAATCATTGAGAAGGCAAGAGAGTTCGGAAAACCTACGTATCTCTGCTTTCTTGACTATAGTAAGGCCTTTGACTGCGTGAATTGGCCACAACTCTGGAAAGTGTTACTAGACATGGGAACTCCTTCACACCTCGTCATACTATTAAGACAGTTATACAACAACAGCACAGGAATAATCAAAATCGATAACAAGACCTCCAAAACCTTTAATATACAACGCGGCGTACGCCAGGGATGCATCTTGTCACCTTTGCTATTCAACATCTACGGAGAATACATAGTAAGGAAATCTCTGGACGGTTGGAAAAATGGAATAGTTATTGGCGGCAAGACAATAAACAACCTACGCTACGCGGATGATACTACCCTCATCGCGAAAGAGGAACAGGAGATGTCAGAGTTGATTGAAAGGGTTGAGCAGGAGAGCTTACACTTCGGCCTAAAACTAAATCGGCAAAAAACAAAACTCATGGTAATAGACCGCACCAACAAAATAGAAACCGCACCTAACATTCGTGATGTGGAAAATGTCAACGAAATAGTTTACCTAGGTTCCCATATAAATAATGAGGGCAACTCGTCAACGGACATAAAAAGAAGAACAGCGCTTGCCAAAACAGCTATGACTAAACTCACAAAAATTTGGAAAGATCGTCACATTACGAAGGCAACAAAATGCAAGTTAGTGAGAACACTGGTGTTTCCCATTGCCATATATGGAGCGGAAGCATGGACTTTGAAAGCTGTAGACATTCAAAAGCTGGACGCCTTCGAGATGTGGGTTTGGCGAAGACTCTTGAGGATCCCCTGGACAGCACATAGAACGAATGTGTCCATATTGGAAGAACTAGAAATTCAAGAAAGACTGTCAAGTGCAGTAAAGCGACGAATTTTGAAACACTTTGGACACGTCACCAGAAGGAAGGACGACAACCTGGAAAAACTGGTTGTTCAGGGGAAAGTAGAAGGAAAACGCCCTCGAGGGCGTTCCCCAAAACGCTGGATTGACCAAGTCAAGGAATTTACCGGTACACCTTTTCAAGAAAATATTAGGTGCGCCTCAGACAGAAACAAATGGAGAAACATTGCCCAAACTACAACTTAAATAGCAACCATGAGATCACGACACTTCAACTATGAAGTATACGACCAGAGAGAGAAATTAAACACCAATGAGAAATTATGCACGACTTCAATTTTCTTCTACAATAAGCTGTGAAGAGCTAAAAGTTTTTGTATTTTTCTGCAGCTCAGCAATTCCGGATAACAACCATCTGTTCTTTTTCTTCTTCTTCAGTAGCCTTTCACCTTTCTCTCCTGGACATAGGTCTCCCTGAATTTTTCTATTTCATTCTATTTTGTGCTACTTACCACAATTTTGTTTTGCTTTTGTGCGTTTTCAGCGCCTCTATAATATCGTACCATGTGTTTTGTCTATATGTCATCTTTCTGCCTAGCCACATATTCTGCCCACTTCCATTTCGAGTTTTTATGCCTGTTATCACTTCTTTCAACTTCGTTCTTCTTCTTATCTTTTTCTTGTTTATGTAATTTCTAAGTCCTATCAACAGATAATTCTCTCATAAGCTTTCTCTGTCATTCTAAGTTTATTGGCGCACTTGACGGTTAGAGATGTTGTTTCCATGCCGTAGATTATCGCTGGATGCATGGAGGCACTAAAAACTTTCCATTTTAGATCGATTTGAACGTTGCGATTTTTAAGTATTGTTCCCAGTTTTTCTGTAGCTACACAGAGCATTCAATTTCTTCTTCTACTGCGCCGTTTGATTTTTCTTTACCAGCTTTACTATGTGTCCCAGGTAAAAATATCCTGAATTTACTTCAGAAGGGTTTTTAATTTTTCCAGGTTTATTTCAAGTCCAATTTCTTTCGAAGCAGTTTTCAGGTTAACTATAACATGGCATGGATTTCTTGTATGTTATTACTAATGAGCATAGTGTCATCCCCGACGCACAGTTTATTTAAAAGCCAACCATGGGTGTTGACACCTTTATTATGTCGTGTTTAAAAGTCTAATGTCTTAGAGACGTCTCCGTGGCCGACTCTCTCTTCTATTAGTATTTTATTTGTTGCTTGTTCTTCTGTGATGATGAAAACAAAAACTGAAAAATTATGTTTTTCACTTTATAGTGACAAGTGACTACTCAAGTACAACACATTCTATTCGATTACAAATACACTGTTTGGTATTGGCAAACACGGATTTAACGGATACTGATCTCCCATTTCCAACGATCTTCGGATACACAAAATGTATCCGAATACCGAAGTAAGATTGCTACCCAGATATAACGGCATTATGCATGTAAACATGAACATCTGCATTATTCAGGCGATACTGTTTAGGTTTATTTATATAAAACATCATTTCCTAGCGAAATATATATGTGATTTGTGAAACTATTCCGATACATTGTAAGTACCTCTGGTAATTAGTGCGACTTCTTTGGTTGTAGGAGGTCTGAACAGTGAAGATCAGTCACCGCCATTGTCGCCCCGCGAAGCCCCCAGCAACACCCAGTCCGATCCGCAGAGGTCGCCGCGCGCGTTGTCTCCGACGGACAACCACCGATCGCCCAGAGGTAGCCCCCATCATCCTAACGTGATCACGTCGACGCACCCCGCCTTCCTGGACCAGACTTATTTGAGCATGAACCGGGCGAAGAGCCCATACCGGGAGAGCGAAAACATGACGATAGACGAGGAGATCGAGGAGGAGGAGAGCGACTATGATACCGACAAAGACAAGAAAATCCCCAACTCGAGCAGTCTGAGTCCGGGTAACTCCCTGGCGAACAAGCGCAAGAAGAAGACGCGCACCGTATTCTCACGCTCACAGGTAAGTTTCGCATTTGGAAAGTCCTGGTTTTCCTGACCAACAAAAGTATCTTCTCTGAGGTATATCTATTTTATTCTACATCCCAGCTTTCTTTATCGTCATTCTCATCATCGTCGTAGCAATACAGTCCCGGTTAGGCCCAACAATGCACCACAATTTTTGTCCATTCAGTCCTATCAATCGCTCGTATCATCCATATCCTCACACCTATGTCACGAACATCTTTTTCTAGGACATTCAGATACCGTGTTTGTATTATTGTATTCGTTTAACTGGTCCTCGTCTTTCAATAATTTTTGTGATGGGCGGTTCTTCATAGCACCTTTGAGCAAGCTCAATTCATGTCAATCTTGGAATTCTTAGAAACGTGACAATATTGGGGTGTACAAACCCTAACACCACATCCTGTTCTCACAAATAGTCCCCTAAATTTGTCTTAACAGTGCGCAAAACTGTTTAATGATGTTTGGTGTTTTTGCTCACATTCAATGTTTCCCATATGTAAGGACAGGTCTTATACCGAGTGCAGAGGCTTGCTATAGATATTTCATAAAGCTGTAGCAACACTAACTTATTAGTCAGAAGTATTCTTATCTTTGCTTTCATTGCTGAACGTGTTCTTACCAGTAAGAAGCGACTTGAGGTACACAATACTTTTCACTACTTCTATTTGAGCCCTGCAATAGCGAGGTTTCTCTATTTAAGCTAGACCTTTATTTGTATGTAGTTTGATTAGTTGTTACCTCCTCTCTGACTGATTGATTAAAGATTGTGCTTGTTGTGGTGATTTTGCTTTTCCTGGCCATTTTATCAAGAGCGATGTTAAAACGAGGAAAGAAAATGCGTAACTTTCCCACAACTCAGTCTGAATAATGAAAGTTTTAGACATGATTTTTTTTACTTTACTGAGGACTATATTCGTTTTACCAACTCGATTAGTTCGTCTTTTATCTAAAATTGATGCATTGCATAGTAGATTCTATCGCTATCCACGTTATCATATGCACAGCTGAAATTTATATTTGAGGCACCCACTAAAATTTGTCGCAGTGTAAATATTTGGCTTATAGTTAGCTAACCCCTTAGGCCTAGGGCGGTATCCGCTTTGATATCCTCCTACTACGTCGTCGCAACAAATGGTGGAAACCTAGCATAGAGAATATTTTTGATAAAAATTTTAATCATAATTAGCGGCTAAGTAAAAAAGACCAATAAGGAAAAAGAATGAAAATACCGATGGTATGGAATATTTGAGAACAATTTTTAGTTCATTATTGACAGCAATAGAGAAAATAAGAAAAGGTAAAAATAACATAACTAGGACATAAAGGAACTAAATTAAGGAATTAATAAGAGGAAATAGGAAGAACACAGAAGAAATTAAGGTACTAAATATGGAAAACAAAACACTACATGATAAAATAGATCAATTGCAATCTGAAAAGGTGCCGAAGCTGGAAAAAATTGGAAATGTACGAAAGAATAAGAAAAAATGTAATATGGTGATAAAAGAATCCAGCAAGACTGAAGAAGAAGCAGAAGTAAAGCAATTCTTGAAGAACAACTTCAAATTATGAGCAGAAATAAGGAAAATACACAATATTAAAAACCCATAAAAGTTACCAATAACCACAGTAGAGTTAAACAACTGGAACAGACGAAAGCCATAATGCACAACAAAAATAAACTGAAGAGAACCGAAATTACAAAAAACGTACTTAAAGAATTATTTCATCTGGAATGAGCGCCAGATGCAAAACAAATTGAAGAGACTCGCGCACGAGAAAAAAAACGAAGAAACGAAAATAGATTGAGTATAAAAAACATCGCTATTGAAGGAGTAACCTATATATGCGATGAAAGCCAGGAAGAAATCGCAAAGCAGACAAAAACTAAACAAAACTACAATTACGAAGACGAACATGGTACTGATAACGGATATTATAAGAAAAATATATATGAAAAACACAAACAAGCGAACAGGAATAAAAATATTATGGAAATTGTTAACTTGAAGCATGAGAGAAATACAACGGAAAGAGCACGAACTAATTGAGAGCGTTGAAAAGTCTAAAATAAACATAATGGTAGTCGCTAAAACTAAAAATAAAGGTAGTACTAGAAACTAGATAATGGATACGTTCTGATATACGGTAGAGTAGAAGAAAATGAAAGGGCTAGAGCTCGAGTGGCTTACATAATAAAAAAAAATAAAGTAACAAACCTGGGGAACCGGAAACATATTAAAGAAAGGATGTTAATGGTGGAAATATGGAAGAAACAAAAAATAATAACAGTGGCAGTAGCATATAGGCCAAATAAAGATGAAAAACAAAGGAAAAAGAGAAATTCTGAGAAAGATTTCAGGAAACCTGTGAAAAGAAAAAGAGAAAAATAATGGTAAAAGTGGAGAGTTAAAACTAGTGTTGCCATGAAACGAGACGAGACGAGACGAGATTTTACCTATCTTGATCTCGATCTCGAAAAAAAATCTCGAACGTCGATTCTCGATCTCGATTCTCATATTTTATATATGTGCGCACCTGTGCCGTGTACTAACGTTGTGCACTGTTCTTGAAAGCGTAACGCAATGGAACTGGTTAAGAGGTAAAGCTTATGGTCCTAGACCACAGACTCTAATGGCCAGAAAAAATCGAGCCCAGTGCGATTCCTCAATCCAGCTTTGGCAACCCTGAGGCCTTGACACCTAACAACCTCCCTTAAAAGAAGATGCCGATTCAGCATCGTTTTTATGTGGGTTTTAAAAATATATTAAAAATTGTCGTGATCGAGATAAAAATGTCAATTTCGATCTCGAATTTCGAGACGAGACGAGACCCGATCGATAATTTTCTCGTTTCGTTACTAGTTACCGAAAAAAAAACACTAGAATTTTGTATAAACAACTACCTCGTAACAAGCAATACACACCACGACCATGTAATAAGATATACACGTATACCTGACAAATAGCAAGCACAGAGGAAAATCAGTAGCAGATTACATAATTATGAAACAAAAAAATATAAGGGAAGTCAATAAAAGATGTGAGTCAATACGAGTTACGAAATCACTAGCGACCATTGCTAGAAGCAGTGTTCACACAGACACACCATTATTTCATTACATAAAAACCAAATAATTAAAAAGAAGGTAATTAAAATCCATAAATTAACCATACTTACCAAGGGTGGGAGAAAAGTTCCAAAAACCACTAGCAGAATAAATAGCCAAAAATTATAAGAAAGAAAGTAAAGACGTAAATAAAAGGTTATAAAATCTAAAATAAAACGTATTAAAGGTAACATGCACGACATGCGGACATACTGGAGTAGGTAATGGTAAAAAGAAAACGATTTTGCGGAACGAGGAGGACAAAAGAGGAAGAAAAAAAAAGAAATCCTGAAAAATATGCATACAAAACACAAATTAAGAGAACTACAAAGACTACAAGAAGCAAAGCGTTGTGTTGAAGAAACAGGGCGTTAAACATAAAGCTTGAAAAGAATTTGGAGACGGGTGGAAAGAAAAGAACCCGAGAATGTTCTTCATTGTAGTAAAAATTTCAAGAATAAGCTAGAATACAAATTAAAGCAAGTTAAAAACAAATAACGGAAGTTACTGACAGGGGAAGACAAGATCATAAACAGGTGTAAACAATACTTTGAGGAACTCTTTAACCCAGAAAGAAGAAGAAGCAGAAGAGAACACCAGAAAAAAAGAGAAGAAACACCAATAGAAAGCTGTATCAAGATAATAAAACTAAATGAAGCCTTAGATGTAATAAAGACCTGGAAAACATCAAGAGTAGATGATATAGAACCTGAATTAATAAAATTCATCGGAGAAAAAAGTAAAGAAGAATTCCCCAAGATCTTAAATTTATGCTGGAAGCAGAAAACTTTAAAATGTGGAAGAACATACTGGAGGCACAAAATCCACAGCTTGCCATAGAAAAAACTAATACCCTAGTATTGAGCAAAAATAAACCTCAGTTTGTAATGAAACTTGAAGGGAAAGTATTGAACAAATACAAACCTACAAATAACCAGGAAGCATAATTAATAATGAAGGCAACGCAGAAGACGAATTAAATAGGAGAATTCAGTCGGACAACACAATTAACTATGCACTACATAAAAACCAAATCCTCGATCATAAACAGATATCAAAAGACATCAAGATATCGATATATAAAACAGTACTACTATATGGAGAAGAAAACCGATTGACAACAAAGAAGATTGCAAGCAAACGAAATGAAATACCCCAGAAAAGTGCTAATAGTAAGATGGATAGAAAAGAGAAAGGATGAGAACATTTGTTATTTCTTCTATTGTTCCGTAACTGCATAATTCTTCAACTTGATCTGATTCTCCCTTGAAAATGTCTTTTTTGTATAAATAAAACACTGCTGGAGCCTGTGGTTTGAAAATATCACAAATCGTTAAAACCCCTCAGCACACAAATATTTAACAACTGCTAAATACGTATTTTGACAGCCAAGCGGTCATCATCAATAGCTACGCAACTTACACAGAAAAATGGCAACGATATGCTCGTGGTCAAATCACGCGATTCCCGTGCATTTTACACCTATTTATACTGTCTGATTCGGAGAGCGTGGCCGAGAGCCAATTAACATGGCCGACGGTCAATTTGACTTCAACAAATCATACAAGATAGAGGAAGGTATTGGTCCACCGTCTTTATTAAAACGTATATTATCTCGGTTCTTAAAAATGGCCAAGCTTTTAAAAGAATTTAGTTACGATGTTGAAGTTAACCCCTTTACAATTTTTAGGTCATCCTCCTTTATACTATGACCCGTTTCGTAAATATGTTGGGCACTACTCGATTTTTCGAATCTGTTGAATCTAAAATGAGCTAAATGCTCTTTAAACGTAGTACCAAAATTACGACGTGTTTGCCCAATATATTTAGAATCACAATGGGAACATTTAATTTCGTAAATTCCAGATCTCTCTAAAGTCCTAAGTTTGTCTTTTGGATTTCCCAACAAATTTCTAATATTGTTGTTTGAATCATACACAACTTTATGACCCGATTCTTTAAAAATGTTTGCTAGGCCCTTTGTAGCCGGGTGAAACGGAATTTTGTTGTACTTGGGTCCTTCACTTCTAAAACTGACGAGAGTTGCGGAATTTCGAACTTGCAATTTTGTTTTTTGTTTTCTAATCAAATTGTCGATCATTTTCGAAGGGAAACCATTGTACCAAACGATGCTTTTTATGGTCTGAAGTTCAGTGGTATATCGATTTTTGTTTAAAGGAAAGGCTAACAGTCTATGCAGTCTTTTTTGTTGCTTATAACCTCATTGTTTTTATCCACATGCGTACGTATACTAAAATGTGCTTTAAAGTTTAGTGTCGTTTATTTTCTTTTTCTCTTCCTCCTCCTCCCCTCTAGTCCTTTCGCTTGACAGATGTATGGTGATCATAGACATCATGTCTTGTCTTGTCGGGTTTTGTTATTGTTCTTACTGTTCTGCGCCATCTTTCCTTATTCAACGCAAATCTGACAGCTTGTTCTATATTTGCTTCTAAGAAGTTCTTAACAGTGTCGATCCAGCGCATTAATGATTTGCCCCGTCTTCGTTTGCCGAGAGGTCTTCCTTCAACAATACGTTTTTCAAATTTATCAGCTCGAGTAGCGTTATTTCTTTTTAGAAGTGCCTTATATTCTTATTTCTATATGATAGTACATTAACTTCATCGAGTTGTTTTTAACAATATAACCTTTTCGTTTGTTTTAGAATTATTTCATCTTGTCGTCGTCTCCCTTGATATTTTTCTGCCGTTGTTCTTGTTTGATATCGTTGTTGGAATCTACACCGTGCTTTGCCTTTTACTTCTATTACTTCTCGACATTGTGTATTAAACTAACTATTCACTTTCTGATATGACTTTTCTTTTAATATTCTTTACGCCGCTTATACAGCGCTGTGGCATTTATTCTTCATTGTAATTTTCTATCAAATTCCTCTGTAGCATTACTCTTTTCTCTTTTCACTATCCCTGAGTGCTTCTATGTATATTATATCGCGTTGTTTTCCTTTCTCCTTCCTTCAACCTATACTGTAATTTCTTTTCTTGGTCGAAGAGCCGCCCTCCCCCATTTGGCGAAATAGAAGTACCCTGACCTTTTACTTTTTTCTCGCAGGTCTTCCAGCTCGAATCGACCTTCGACATGAAGAGGTACCTGTCGTCGTCGGAGCGCGCCGGCCTGGCCGCCAGCCTGCACTTGACGGAGACGCAAGTGAAGATATGGTTCCAGAACCGCAGGAACAAGTGGAAGCGGCAGCTGGCCGCCGAGCTGGAGGCGGCAAACATGGCCCACGCCGCCCAGAGGCTCGTGCGCGTCCCCATCCTGTACCACGAGTCCGCCAACTCTTCCATCCGGCACCCCTTCGAGCAGAATCATGCTCTGGCCCTGCACCACCCCCTGGACGCGTCCAGGGACGGCTCGGGCTCGGCGGCCAATCCTGTCGTCAGCTCCCCGACTGGATATCCTGGTTCCCTGTACTACCACCACCAAGCTGCTGTGGCGGCAGCTGCTGTCCACAGTTTACCCTCTAGTCCTGTTAGTCGCCCTCCCATGTCCGGGCTGGTATGAGATCAGTAACTCGAGATCATTAATCTATTAGGTTTGCAACTTTGACGATAATTAAATAGATTGCCACCGCCAATAAAAAGATCGTCAATTTTGAAAGTACTTACTCTACGTGCCGGAAAGCGAGTTGCAAAGTACTATTTTAATTATAGCGATGGGACAAAGGTTTTGAAAGTATTATGAATGCATTTTGAGATAAAAACATTAATTAACTATCTCTGACATTAAGGTACCTAATTATGCTGCACCTAAATATTCAGATAAAGAAGAGACGGCACCATCATCATGAATGATAGAACCATATACAATGAAAAATAAGTTAACAATTAATATTCAGATAATTGAGGGAGGATTTCATCATCATCAATACTAGAATCATATATAATTAAAATTAGAGGATAGAGAGAGGGTATTGTGGCTGTCGGTTCTAGAACCATATTAAACAAAACCCATTTACAAGCAAAATCAGAACATGGAAACAACCATGTTATTTTCTTCATTTTACAATTCTTTTTTTTTTGTTCTTTATCCATATATTACAATATTTTTGAAAACCAGAATATTTAACACTGATTATTTATTGAACAGTCCTTAATTCTTTTTCTGCTTCAACACCAACTTCAACACTATCAGCCTACTTCTATCCATTATTTATACAGCTTTTGTGAGTAGTTTTCTTAAGTTTTTTTCCTCTAGCACTTAATTTTATTAATAATTTTCTCTCTTTCACTTTATACTTTATTTTTCGTTAGTAAGACTTTTTAATTGTATTTATATGTGAAGATGATATTGTCTCCGACCCCCTTAGGGGTAGTATCTCATAACAATTTTTTAACGGTAGTTTCAATGTTGCTACTGCAACTAAAAACATTCCGTCTTTGTCTTTAAATGATAAAACGATAGAAAATTAATATAATGTTATTATTTATAACTAAACCATGGACACATTTTATAATCAACTGTATTGTGTCAAAACAAAAGCTCCAATAGCTTCTTACTGTTTAAAAATGCATTCAAATTATTCCTCATAATAACCGAGTCATATGTTTTTATTTGTTATGTTATGTGAAGCGCTAGGTACCTTAGACACAACGGTTATAGTTCAAAACCATACTGGATTTACGGTAGATATTTAAAAAATAACAATAATAAGCCTTACAAAGCTTTTGTCTCGTCTAGCGCCCCGGCTTAAATTATGAAAACTTATATTTTGTACATAAATACATAAACAAAAAGTACTTGTAATTGTATATTCTCACATATAATTTATTGTAACCCTGTAAATATGAATGTATAAATTTGTAAACAAACCAGTTACTTATGTACTAAACTATCATTTAACACCATTGTGTATATGTGTAGCAGACAGCTAAATTGTTGTTACTGTGAATAAATGGAATACAAAACAGACCGACCGACGTTTCATTGTCAGCGTCACCAACTCGCCACAAAGGCCAAATATTGTCGACCAATTGATTCTATCTGCGCTTATCAAATCTTTAAACCGATTGACGATAGCTTTTAATGCGAGTTTAACTTTAATCACGGCCCTTTAGAACATCTGGTACCTTTGGAATACAATGCCGAACTGAAAGGATGGGCGTTTTGAACCAGTCTGCATCATTTTAATAGGGGTTGAGTCGAATTACACACGCAGCCCTTTGCAAGGGTTCGCTTTTTTCTCGATCCAGAAAACGGCTCTGTCCTTGTTTAAATTACGCTCGCGATCGACAAAGAGAGAGGAGAACTGCAACAGATTTCGATGATTGACCTTATCTGTCGGACCTAACTTTGTTCAACTACATCGATCAAATTTCTCGTAAGATATCTTGGACTTCGAAGGGTCAATGTTTCTTTAGATTGTGTGTACAGGACCCAGCAAAAGTGTCAGCTTTCTAAGTAGCTACAGAACAAAAAAGCTAATGCAAAAGCTATTTTAAGTAATGAAAAACATTAATTTTAAAATAAACAAAAGATGTACTTCATAGCTGAGATGACTTGTTTATTTAATCGCTTTCTGAAACTAAAGTTTTCTAAATGTTTAGAATAAAAAATCATGTCTCTCAGCATCTAATAGTCTAGAAAAAATTAATGAATCCTGATGCTCTGCTGTCAAAATATCAGTGTATGCACTATAAGAAAGCTAAATTTAAACTGTACCATTCAACCCGAATGCTTAGAAATTAATTTACTGAAACGATTAGCCACAGTTGAATAGATGAAGGTAAACTCAAAAACAAGATTTAATCTTTACATCAGATAAAAGAAGTAGGGGTGTTCTAGTCGGTGGTTAATTTTAAATACTGCTTATTTTCCAAACCATTACAAAAGTACAGAGGCGAACGCATGTCAAAATCGATAAATCACCTGGCTCCCTATAATTTAAGAACTTCACATTTCATATTTATGGTAGCAACGAGAGAGGAAAGCCATAGAAATACTTTTTTCCTAATTCGTAGAAGTACGACAGTCTGAACTAGCGCTTCGCATGTGATAGTGTAGTGATTATAATTATGATCATAATAATCAATTAAAATTAAATAAGTATTGTTGTGGATTCAGCCATTCAGATGACAATTTAACTGGTGTTATTGTCAACCAATGACATTCTTCAATTTAAAACTAAACTACCAATCGAACTATTATTTTAGCGACAATAATTCGAGGAGCTTTATTTCAGCGACAATTTTTTTTGTAACAATTATTGTAGTGATAATATTTCAAGGAGCTTTATTTCAGCGACATTTTTCTGTAACTATTTTTTAATGAAAATTTAAATTGTCAAGACGAATAGGACTCAGGTCGAAATATTGCAGACAATTTAACTGGTGTCATTGTCAACCAATGGCATTCTTCAATTTAAAAATAAACTACCAATCGAACGATTTTTTAGTGACAATAATTCGAGGAGCCATATTTCAGCGACAATAATTCGGGGAGCTCTATTTCAGCGACAATTTTTTCTGTAACAATTATTGTAGTGACAATATTTCGAGGAGCTTTACTTCAGCGACAATTTTTTCTGTAACTATTTTTTAATGAAAAGTTAAATTGTCAAGACGAATAGGACTAGAGGTCGAAATATTGCCGACAATAATTTTTGCTCTTCAGATTGTCTCGTTTCTGTTGCTTTAGAAAATAACGACTCGTGCAAGCACTCGTCGTTATTTTCGTCGCTGCAGAAACTCGCATCTGAATCGCAAAAATTATTGTCGGCAATATTTTGACCTCTAGTCCTATTATTCCGAAAATAAATCAACAGTTTTCAATTTATAAATACTCTCCCAATAAATAGAGTGGTTATTACAATTTAAAGAACTAGTCACACCTAAAACTATTGATTTATGGAGAGTTTTTAATCGATAGGATCGGAAGCCTAAGATTGTCAAATTTATATTATTTTCCAATTGGTCTGGCTTGTTTTGCCAATAATTTGTATAGTAGCACAACCGAAATAAGTGCGATTTTAAACGACTTAGCATACCGACAAGCTAAAATTCGTAACACAGAATATTTCACCGCAAGTTCGCCGAAAAGTGAAAAAATGAGGTTATCGGAATCAAATCTAAAACAATTTGAGTATTTTTGCTTAATGTCACAAGTTTTGTACTTAGTAAATGATGTCACCATTAATTAGTTTTAGTAGGGGTTTTGCCATATTTACCCAAGAAAATAGTATTTGAAAATGCAATTTACACCGATCTTGCCAATTCTATTACGATCATTCAGCATTTCCCCAAACTGCGTGGGAATGGGTTGAATTTGCACATGAAGTTGGTTAATAAGTCAGTTTTTCATTCCCATACATTGTTATCCATATTTTTCCTAAATCTCTTCAAATATCGCAATACTATAAGAGTATAAGTTAGCTATCTGAGAGATCGGGCTTCTGCAGTGGTTGATTAAATAGCCTCCAAACGGGCTCTTACAGCTTGCTGCAGCAGGTTAAGGGTACTGGCAGAGATCACCAGTGGATCCCCAGGCGATGTAGCTCAAAACAAATTATGCCCCCAGAAGCAGGAGTGAATGCTCGCCTTCACAAAATAGGCGGAATCGATAGAGTTTCAAAGCTTTCAAGGCTTGTCTGGGGAACGATCATTACATGTGTCCTGCAAATTCGAGGCCACCTACGAGAAAGGAACGCTATTCAAACCGCAACAAGACGTTTGATATTTCGAAAATCCGAAACCAGGGATGCCTGCCCGTCGTGATAACCGATTAGAAATACGTGAAAGAAAAACGAACGGTCTAAAAACACATAGTGAAGTTTGCATATGCGAGCGGTGAATTAGGCTACCTTTATACAATCGCGATGCTTCAAATAAGGAAACGTTTATACTACCAAGATTTATGCAACAAAATAAATTCTAACGCTAAATACGCTTTTTACACGTAACAGCATTAGCTCTGGATCTTAGGTGATTTTGTTCGCAAAAATGTAAATCCGATACATGAAAAAACGAATTGTATAATTCTGCAATGTATAACATTTTGTAAGCTTGTAAAACTTGATGCACAATAGGTGTTTGATTCACACAGATGCGTGCATCAAAACCTTTTTGATTATAATTAATCATGTAATTCAAGTCATAACTGTTCTATCTCATTCAAAGGTCGTGGTAAAGTCAAATTTGCATCTTGCCGTATTTGTTTGCCTCTGTTAATGTTGGAAAGGAATTTGTAAGCTTCCCTTAATGGCTTTTAAGCGGATGGATACATTTTCTACTAGAACTTAAGCCGACTTAGCATATTTGGGAATCATGGGTTTATGGATTTCGTTCAATTGCCTCATTGAGAGAGCTTAGCATTAAGGTTTCTTGGAATAAGCATTTTTCCTAAATAACGTGCGACGCTCCGATTGGCTACGCAGGATCGCCTCAGCAATAGTGTTTGAGCTTGCCCCTCCTTGAATTGGCGAGTTCGGCTCGTTGTAAATTCAGAGTTAGTTAGATTCAGAGTCTCGAGGAAGCAAGTTCAGCTATGCTTTGAGCTGGGTTGCGGTCGTTCTAACTCCCTGGTAAAGACGTTTCCAGGTTGTTTTGTGTTACGGTTACGCGCAATTCGCTATTTTCGCGTGGCCAATCCAAGCGTGTCACAACAGTTGAAGCTTTTGTAAAATACCATCGGTCCATCAGTGACGTTTGTAATCGTTGTTACTCAATATACTCGTGTTTGTTAAGTCTTGTTTCACTCCAACAACTAACTGAACCCAAGTTAGGGTTATTAAGTGGCAGTTCCCGGCAATCCCATTGAACCGGAATTCGCAGCGGATTAACTGGAGGCCCCATTCGTGGAAGCCTCTTATCAAGTTAATCGTACAAAAAACATTGGTCCTTCGAGCCGGATGTGGAAGAAGCTAAAAAACGCGAGTGTACAAGTTTCCAGTAGCTGGTGGATGCAATCGCTCCAACATCATTTCGTCGGAGAGCGTCAAGAAGCTTCGCCAACACCAGGAAATTCAACCATCGAGAGCTTACACCGAGTCCAGGTCCCACGTCAAGCGGCAGCGATCGGCAGCGGGTTGGTTTTCTGTTCGTCAAGAAGTTACTGCGTTCTCAAATCAAAAGTAAGTCCTTTTCCATTACACCTTCGTTTAGTGTTGTTTTTTGCTTGTGTCAGTCATGGTGGAAACTCGTTCGGCATCAGCGGTCATGTCGGAAACTCGTGCTTTAACCACTCGTTGCAAATTCATAAAAGCCAAAGTAGATCGTTTCGAAACTCTATTTCATAGAATTTCTTCGTCCAGCCCCGTGAAGGCTCACGAGGTCGGCAGCTTGTCAAAAGAGTTTAGTTGTTTCCAAAATTTGTTGGATGAGTATGAGAAGTCAATGGAGGGCCTAATGGAGGCCGACGCTGAACACTTTGATGAACTTTTCAATGAATTCGACTCTTTTATGACCCATTTTAGCGAGATTAGTAGCACAGTCGAGGAATTCTTATCAAAAAATAAGATCAGTCCGGGTATAAACCGAATCTAGGTCAAAATTCTTTGCAAAGTGGCCCTTCAGGAGAGCTCGCTGGATTAAGATTACCACCCTTAGATTTGCCTTCCTTTTCGGGGAAATTCGAGAATTGGGTTCAATTTCATGACTCCTTTACGTCGCTTATTCATAACAACGCTAATTTGACCAACGTTCAGAAATTTTACTATTTGATTTCTTCCCTCAAGGGAGAAGCTGCTAGTTCAATCTCGTCGTTAAAAGTTACCAACGATAACTATACCATTGCTTGGGACATCCTAGTCAAGCGATTTGAAAATAAGAAGCTGATAGTAAAATCAAACATAAATGCGTTATTCAGTTTAGAGAGCGTAAAAAAGGATTCACATTCGTCTGTTCAAAGGCTGCTCGATAGTGTAGTTAGAATTTTGGAAATTTAAAGGCGTACGGGGAACCCACAGTCGACACCATACTAATACATATCATAGTTTCGAAGCTCAGCTCAGCAATGCAGACTGACTGGGAATTATGCAAACATGCCGGACAATTTCCTACTTTGCGAGAGTTGTTAGATTTTTTAGAGAGCAAAAGTCACTTATTAGGTTCGCTGGAAGCTGCGAAAATAGGTTCGAGTTTGGGAAGTCAGGGATCCGAGCAAAAAAGTCATGCACGCGCTCATGTAGCCAGAGAGCAAGGTAATCACTCTTGTGATTTTTGCAAAAATAGTAATCATTCGATTAGCGCTTGCGAATCTTTTTCAAAATTGTCGGTAAACGCTCGTATCGAAGAGGCGCGTCGTTTGAAATTATGCAACAATTGTCTCAAGCCCGGACATTTCGTGGTAAAATGCACATCGTCGAGATGCCGCGTATGCAGAAAAAAGCACCATACTTTACTGTGTTTGCGTCCAAGGCGCGACGCGCACGAAATACTCCGTCGCCGCGTCCTGGACCGCCAGAAACCAGCAGTGACACACGGGAGGTCGGGGCCGTCGCCCCGAGCGAGGCACCTCTCGCATCCGTTTCAGCAGCCTGTAGCCGTCCTGCAATCGCGACGCCAGCGCAAGTTTTATTGTCCACGGTTAGCGTATTCGTAGAAGGATCCTTCGGGTCATTTTCCCGGGCAAACGCTCTTTTGGACCCCGGATCCCAACTTAACTTAGTTAGCGCCGACTTGTGTCAAAATTTGAAAATTGAGAAACGAGGTAATGTCACCTCACTGTCGGGTGTTGGTGCCAGGGCTCCGAACGCTGAATTCAGAGCAAACGTTCGAATCCGCTCCCGCAACGGAAAATACGAGGACATTTTGAGCTGTGTTGTGTTAGACAAAATTACGGACCCTCTGCCGGCCCTTTCTTTCTCGTTGAGGGATTTGAAGATCCCACCAAACATTGTGCTAGCCGATTCAGATTGTAATACACCGGGAAAGATTGATCTTTTATTAGGAGCGAATGTCTTTTGGCAAGTGCTCTGTCAGGGACAGGTGAAATTGGGCCCAGAGAAGCCATTCTTAACAAAAACTCTTTTTGGTTGGGTTTTAGGCGGAAACATGAATGTCGAAAATCGAGCGCTCATTCGTTCAAATAGAGTTCATTTAAGTGTAACCGGCATCGAGCACGGCATTCAGAGATTTTGGGAAATCGAGGGGGCGTACGGTTCATCAGGCCGACTCTCTGCTGATGACAAATTTTGCGAAGACCATTTTCAATCGACTACGAAACGGGCGTCGTCGGAGCCGCGTAGGTTCATCGTGAGCATACCTTTCAGGAAAGATGCTCCATCGCTGGGAGACTCGCGCGGTATAGCGTTAAAGCGTTTCTATTCATTAGAAAACAAATTGTCAAAAAATCCCGAGTTGAAAACCGCGTATTCCGCATTTCTCAAAGAATACGAGTCGCTTGGTCACTTGAGCAAGGTGGACGACGAAGCGAGCCTTCCTCATCCTCGGTTTTATTTACCACATTTGCCAGTCATAAAGGAGGACAGTTCAACGACCAAACATCGCGTTGTTTTTGACGGCAGTTGTGCGTCCTCCTCCGGAGTATCGCTTAACGACCTTCAACATAAGGGCCCAGTGGTCCAGCAGTCGTTGTTTGCAATTCTTTGTCGCTTTAGGCAATTCAAGTACGTGCTGAAAGCAGATTGCGCCAAAATGTATAGGCAAATTCTCGTGGACCCCTCGCAGACGCAATACCAATTAATTTTATGGCGTGACGACAAAACCTCAGCGGTAAAATGCTTCAAATTATTAACGGTCACCTACGGTACTAAATCAGCCTCGTACCTAGCAACTAGGTGCTTGATACAAATCGCCCAGGAAATCGAAGCATCGCTTCCAGAGGCCTCATTAAGAATTAGCCGGGATTTTTATGTAGATGACCTACTGACTGGTTTTGAAAATAGGGCGGAAGCCATAAAAACGCAATTCGAAATTAGTAGCGCTTTGTCGGGGTACGAGTTTGAATTGCGAAAGTGGGCATCCAACGACAGTGAAGTAGCTAGCGCCATTGGTGTGGATCGCGGCAGCGTGGAGCCCATTTCTTTGACGGAAGACGCCACGGAGAAAACTCTCGGCATTTTTTGGGATACTCGGCGGGACGTGCTAAGTTACAGAGTGAACCCTAGCTGTTGCAAATCAGTTACCAAGCGGGCTATACTCTCTAGTATGGCTCAAGTATTCGATCCCTTGGGAATACTTGGTCCAAGCGTTCTAACTTTGAAACTTCTTGTGCAACGGCTTTGGCAGTTGAAGTTGTCATGGGACGAAACGGTGCCCATGGAGATGCGCTCCAGATACGACGAACTCCATTCTTCATTACGCTCTTTGGGCTCGTTGGCAATTCCGAGACGGGTGATTTGCGATGACATAAATTCGATAAATCTCCACGGATTTGCGGACGCGAGTTCTGTAGCCTATGGGTGCGCCGTGTATATACGTTGCGTTGACGCGCGCGGTAATGTCACCACCAATTTGCTTTGTGCTAAGTCAAGGGTCGCTCCATTAAAAACAATATCCTTGCCTCGTTTGGAGCTTTGCGCAGCCTTACTGTTGGCTCGTTTGATTAAAACTATACTCGATTCCTCCGCATTTAAATTTGACCGCGTGTACTATTGGTCGGACTCCACCATAACTCTGCACTGGATAAATAAGGATGCGAGTAATTGGAAGACGTTCGTCGCGAACCGGGTGTCCGAGATTCACGAACTAAGCAATAGGGAAGAATGGTTTCACGTGCGTACAAATTGCAACCCGTCCGATATAATTAGCAGGGGAATGTTACCCCAGGAGTTACTCAACTCACGCTTGTGGTGGCACGGGCCAGAATTTTTGTCACAGGCGGACTTAAAACCCCAGCCCGTTAAAATTGATTCGGGTGAGCTAGCAGCCCAAGAGTCGCGCCCAGTAGTGGCCACTCTTCACCATCGCGTCCCAGAATTTGAACTTTTCAGGCGCTATTCCAGTTTCACCGGTGCCAGAAATCAGCTATCGGAATTAAAAAATATCCTGTCAGGCTCTAGTGAGCAATGCATAAGGGAAGAATTGTCGAAACATAACATTAAGTGGAATTTTATTCCGGCACGCTCTCCGCACTTTGGCGGCATTTGGGAAGCGGGGGTAAAGTTATTGAAATATTATTTAAGGCGAATATCTTGCAATGCAAAGTTAACTTTCGTTGAGTATTACACCATGCTGACTCAAGTGGAGGCGATACTAAATTCCCGCCCACTCTGTGTTCTCCCTACCGACGCCTCATTCCCCGAAGTCCTTACTCCTGCCCACTTCTTGGTCGGTCGGAAGCTGACTTCGTTTCCTGAAGCCCAACTCCAGGACATACCGGAAAATCGTCTCAGCCGCTATGGGCTGGTCCAGCGGCTGTCCCAGCAGTTTTGGGATCGTTGGTCCCGGGACTACCTCCACCTCCTGCAGCGCCGGCCTAAGTGGAAGTCCTCCAGCACGTCTCTAGCCCCCCAGGTGGGCGACATGGTACTCGTCCACGACAAGGCATCTCCAAGCTACCGTTGGCCACTGGCAATCATCTCGGCCACATATCCAGGAGCGGATGGTGTTGTGCGTGTGGTGCAGGTGCGCGATTCCCGAGGGAATCTCCTGAAACGCTCGGTGCGTAAAGTGTACATCCTACCCAAAGACGATCATTGCGATCAAGGGCAATAAACATTGACTTTGCTCTTAGTTGGTAGTTTTCGCTAATTGAACATTTTGCTAGGTTTAGTTGTTTCCTTGCTTGTATTCATGCTAGTTGTAAGTTATCTGTAAGGCTCTTGGATTATCATCTGTCATTAGTTCTTGTTATGCATTTAATTATTTGGTAGTGTTAGATTTCAGTTTAATTTTGGGATTTAATCACGTCGTGCCATATTCGGCACTTCGGGGGCGGCATGTTTGATTCACACAGATGCGTGCATCAAAACCTTTTTGATTATAATTAATCATGTAATTCAAGTCATAACTGTTCTATCTCATTCAAAGGTCGTGGTAAAGTCAAATTTGCATCTTGCCGTATTTGTTTGCCTCTGTTAATGTTGGAAAGGAATTTGTAAGCTTCCCTTAATGGCTTTTAAGCGGATGGATACATTTTCTACTAGAACTTAAGCCGACTTAGCATATTTGGGAATCATGGGTTTATGGATTTCGTTCAATTGCCTCATTGAGAGAGCTTAGCATTAAGGTTTCTTGGAATAAGCATTTTTCCTAAATAACGTGCGACGCTCCGATTGGCTACGCAGGATCGCCTCAGCCAATAGTGTTTGAGCTTGCCCCTCCTTGAATTGGCGAGTTCGGCTCGTTGTAAATTCAGAGTTAGTTAGATTCAGAGTCTCGAGGAAGCAAGTTCAGCTATGCTTTGAGCTGGGTTGCGGTCGTTCTAACTCCCTGGTAAAGACGTTTCCAGGTTGTTTTGTGTTACGGTTACGCGCAATTCGCTATTTTCGCGTGGCCAATCCAAGCGTGTCACAACAGTTGAAGCTTTTGTAAAATACCATCGGTCCATCAGTGACGTTTGTAATCGTTGTTACTCAATATACTCGTGTTTGTTAAGTCTTGTTTCACTCCAACAACTAACTGAACCCAAGTTAGGGTTATTAAGTGGCAGTTCCCGGCAATCCCATTGAACCGGAATTCGCAGCGGATTAACTGGAGGCCCCATTCGTGGAAGCCTCTTATCAAGTTAATCGTACAAAAAACAATAGGTGTAGAGGGCGAAATTATAGTCCAGTCAAATGGTAGAAAATATGGGAAAGTTTTGGAGTTTTGATATTCGGGTCCTATATGTTTTTTGGGTCGCTGTATGCGAATATCAGATTTGCCAACATTTATTTCATACACCATTTTTTATTTACGAAAAATTTATAGTTTTCGAGTTACTTTTACTTTACTGGGATAATTTCCTTTTTTTGCTTTTAACACATAACTTCGCGGCGCTCTCTCGGCTGAACTATTGATGGGAGAAAAAAACCTCTAGTACATAAAATGTAGGAATTTTTATCTTCTTTCATTTTATATAAGTTCAACATTTACGAAATTGTATAGTTTTCGGGTAATTTTAGAAAAACAAAAAAATATGTTTTTTACACCGTTTGTGCTTAAAAATACGTGTTTCCGGTCAAAATTCTTGTTGACAAACCTGATATTCGTGTACAGCAACCAAAAAACATATAGGAACCAAATATAAAAATCTGGTGTGATACACTCACACAACTTCCTTTTACAGTGATCTTATAATTAGTCAAAGATTTCATTTTTAATTTTTAACCATTTGTTAAAAATTTTCAAAAATTACAAATTCTACAAAAACGGTACAAAATCGAGTGTTAGTTGAAGAGACAAATTTTCTCTAGAATTTTAAGGTGAATTCAAAAATGTAATAATATACAGGGTGATTTATTTAAAATAGGAGTTAATAAAAAAAATAGAAAAAAAAACAAAAGAAACCCACTTTAGAAGTATTCAACTGGAAAATCACCTATCTCACATCAATACACATTAAAAATGTAAGAAAAATGTAAAATTTAAAAAAAATCGTTAGAGCCGTTTTTGAAAAAATCGAAAAAAACTGAAAAATCACAAGAGTAAACACCTACTTCCGGTTATGCGATTTTTTTCAAAAGCTTGCTGTCTCATCTACATAGTACACAAAACTTAAATATGAAGTTTCAATGCCATACCTCTTTTCGTTTTTGAGATATTCTGTTCACAGACAGACACACAGACACACAGACAGACAGACAGACAGACCAATGAAAAAAAATATGTTTTTTGGGATCAGGGGACTCTAAAACGTGAAGATCTGTTGAAAACTCAATTTCGAATTTTTGGGGTGAATCCAATACTTCCTTTATAGTAGTAAAAGGAAGTAAAAACTCCACCAACACTTTCTCCTATTTTCTACCATTTGACTGGATTATAACTTCGCGGCGCTCTCACGGCTGAACGATTGGTCGGAGAAAAAAAACCTCAATTACATAAAATGTAGGATATCTTACCTTCTTTCATTTCATATAGGTTCAACATTTACGAAATTGGATAGTTTTCGAGTAATTTTATAAAAACTAAAAAACCTGTTTTTACACCGTTTTTGCTTAAAAATAAGTGTTTCCGGTCAAAATTCTTGTTAGAAAACCTGATTTTCGTGTACAGCAACCAAAAAACCTATAAGAACCAAATATCAAAACTTCACCAAAACGTTCCTCTATTTTCTACCATTTGACTGAACTATAACTTCGCGGCGCTCTCGCGGCTGAACGATTGGTCGGAGAAAAAAAACCTGTTTTTACACCGTTTTTGCTTAAAAATACGTGTTTCCGGTCGAAATTCTTGTTAGCACTCGAAAGGTAATGCACAATAAACATAATTTATTCAATTTTGCCGTATAAAGTGACGTTTATTTGTTTCTGGCCTGCCCATAAAAGTTGATGTTTTATAAACAGTCAATTAAAATTTTATTCCGCTAGCGATTTAAACTTTTTATTCCGCTAGCGCTTTAAAAATGTCAAATAAATGTCAACCAAAATAAATCAATAATTTATCAACAAATTATACGTAAGTACATTACAACTAAATTAACAAAACGACGTCCACGTCGTCAATTTTCATTTTGACCAGTTCTCCAATGCGACAACCGCTATAATACCCATAATAAGTATAGTCTGCAATGTAATTTTACAATTAAAAGGAAACAAATGGATCAATAATGCTAACCTTTGCAAGTAAATATTTCTCGTCCAGTGAAGTACGAATGAACCTCAAAATTTCGTCGCGGCTAAGAACTTTCGACTTCTTGGGCTTAAAGCCTTTTGCGTTTTGCTTTAGGAGGGCTTTCACTTACGGAAACCTACATTAAAAATAGATACCGTTACTATGTCGATTGTATACACAATATTCCCACTCACCTTCCAATGTCAATATTCTCAAATGCCGTCAGGCAGGCTTTTAGCATAGAGCAATAGCTCCATACCGACGATGGTTTGATTGTCTTAGGGCCGGTTGCAGAAAGCAATGTTAAGTCTCGTGTTAGCTAACATCGCGTCAAAGTGAACAAAATCGCATCAAATTTTGTTTACTAATGTATTAGTTACCATAAAGATTTGAGATTTGATGCGATTTTGTTCACTTTGACGCGATGTTAGCTAACACGAGACTTAACATTGCTTTCTGCAACCGGCCCTTAGATTGCTCCAAAATATAATTTAGTATCACCCTTTCCGTAACTCCATCTGCTTTTTTCTTCACTCGCCAGTCGCAAAATTTTTGGTACACTTTCTTGTACAAACCCTTCGATTTGCGAGGAAGCAGTTGTTCCATTATACCATCGTCATTACCCAAAGCCTCTCCCGGATCATAAAAAACATCATAATTCACTTCTTTGCACAAATTATCCATTTCTTTTGCAGAAAATACTTCGGCACACGGTAAAATAGTTTTGTTTTCAATTTGTTTATAAAAAACTTCGTTGTTGTCAACGTCACGGCACAGGAGTCGTGATAATCATAAAATTCGCAAATGTATTTGATGACTTAATTCCGTAATTTTATTTTCAATATTGGAGGGTTTATATGGCAAAATTGAATAAAATGTTGTATTACACTCTCGCTTAAAATGAATGTTTGATTCGCAGTCATTAACGCGCTCGCTCCTTTGTCGCTCGCGCAGTTAAACTGACAGCTCATTAAACATTCATTTTAAGCGCTTGTATAATAAATAACTATTATCCGCAAACGTCACAAAAGTGACAACTTATTTGTCTTTATTGACAAGGTAAAAGTGTCACTTTATCTGCCTAAGCAGACAAAATAGCGACTTTTGCGTACTTTATCTGCCTAAGCACACAAAATGATTGCTCTCTTTCTTTCTTTCTATGTTTGTTCGCCATCTCCTCCGAAGATACTGGACCGATTAAATTGTATGATGGCTTAAAATTTTGCTAATTTTTAGAATTAGTTCGTAGGCCGGTTTTTATTTTCAAAAAAGTACGAAAAAGTTTTAATTTAAATAAACCTTTAAGCAGCGGATCGGAGCATCTGTCGCCGTGGGTTATGGTGTGACAGCTGCTGTGGCCGTGTGCTATTAGCACGGGTGATTCAGTATGTTCATATATCATTACAGTTGCGCGTTATCTGAACAACAGAGGTTGGCGCAGGGGTACAGTGCTAGCCTGAAATTTACCTGAATACGTTTGCGGATAAAATAGTATATGTTATTCGGAGTAAAAGTGACTTTATGTGGCTTAGCTGAATTATTTGCCTCACTAACGTTCTGCTAAATAAACTTCAGCTTCGCCACATAAAGTATCACTTTTACTCCTAATAACATAATCTACTATTTGTCGTAAATCAATCGCAAAGACGTCAACAATGAAATAACTAGGTATGTGCAGAGAATTAATGATCAAACGTTAGCAAAATCTAGACAATCAAAAGGAAAAAACTCATGCAGGTCATTGTGTGATGATTGGGTGTCTACGTCAATGAGCTATCTCGGTAAAGGCGATACGCTTAATCAAAAGAGTAGAGCAAAAAAAGAATAGAGGAGAATACTTTGAACAAGAAGAGAGGTAACTTTATTTAAGTCAATGGAGAAACCAGAATAATAGACGAAAGTCTGTCGATTAGCGAAGAACAACAAGAGACACCACATAGATTACCGGTCAATAGAATAAGATTATTCGACCTGACGAAAATAATGTGTTACCGTCACTCTGACCGTGAATAGGAAAGAAACAAAGGCAGCCGACTTCTCAGTCTGAGCTGGTCATGGGTTAAACAAAAGACTCTAATCTTAAGCTGTAAAAAAAGTATGGGCGCCAAGTAGCAAGTAACCCCAACCACTTTGCTACTAACCTATCCCTGACATAAAGTGAACGACAAGGGCACATATAAAATTCGCAGGCATATATAACGAAATAACTAGTATAATTTATAAAAATAAAGATACTCTGTAACATACACAACAATAAACGAACACAGCAAACCAGATCAAAGTATCACAATAAGTATCACGGTAGCATATAATAGTTGTTATAAAAGTCAATAATGAAATTCTGAAAGTTTAGTACGAACATTGAGAAAAGAAGTACAAGTTGACTCTTTAACTAGCAATTTGCATTACCGGGAAATTCTCGATAAAGACGTATACCCAAGACAATGTTATTATAGGTTAAGTTTGGGTTTCGGGTTGAATTTGACCCCAAATCCTCGAATGCAAGAACATTTAGGTGTTATTAATAATTAGCAAAAAGGTCTTTCAGATCCCGAGATCTTGGTTCTATGCAGAGCGTTATATATATCCCAGAAAATGCATGATAATTATTTAAAATTGTTATCGATTTCAATACCTCGGATAAAGCGAATTAATTCACGCAGTATGTTGCAGGCAGGGAAATTAAATTGAGTTTAGTTCAACCGTGTTATTCGGTAACTAATATGAAATGAAAGTCCAAAACTAAATTATATGGTTCATGCAGAATCATTTTGCAAAAGCTAACATTACAAGTATTGCTAACTTGGATGGTACGTGAGACACATTCCCATAATAAATTGGAGAATCTGCCCTAAATAGATAAGTACTACGCTATGCTATTGTTTATGTAATCATGATAAGGATCTAATATTTGCCGGACACATTAAAATCTAAAGATAACGCTAAAATACAAAGGAACCCCAAATTGCAGGATAGACCGAAGTTGTTTTGGCGCAAGAAAAAAATATAGCGGATTCACCAAGCAGTAAGCAAATGTAGCAGGAAACCCTGTCGATGAGCCTCAAGGGGCTGTCAGGTATTAATGCCAGGTCTGAACAGGTAGATTATCGTTTTGATGATAGAGTTTCAAGAGTAATCTAACTTCGAACCAAGCAGAGAGGAAACCCTCACGCACACCAGTCCCAGGCGAGGAAGCTGCGGTAACTCAAGAATGAATTGAATTCGCAAGGAGCTGAATCCTCCGTGCAGGACAAAGAGCTAAAGAAATAGGAAACCATGACAATCAGTTAATACAAAAGAAATGTAGGCTTACATTAAGATGTTCTGCTCTGCTTTACCAAGGTAGAAACTTGTGCTTGCTCAGTATAAATCCAAATCATGTTTGTTCTTGAGAAATTGCTAAAAATACCTCGGCTAGGAACTTTATCAGGATTCCATGGAAGAGCGCAAGACTCCAAAATTGATTTCTCAAGAAGGATGTCAGTAAAGATTCCAAAATTGAAGGCACATTTGACTTCATAAATGTCGACAGTCTTTCTGTAGCAG
>CALNHX010008518.1:0-59675 GCA_940337035.1 Agriotes lineatus | reverse complement strand
GTTGATTGTTATTAATTTAGATAATAGGATATTTGGTTGGGTTCTACAAAATTTATTAATTAAATAACGAATTAAGAAAATACATTTGAAATAAAACGAGTTTATTAAAAATGTTTTTCTTAATTGAGGAATTATGTTGTGATACACTATATTCTTTGATAATTTAAATATGAATACTAAAGAAACAGTTTAGTCAAATAAATTTGGAAGTCAGATATAAGCAAATTAATGGATCTAAATACATGTTAAAGTATAATGAAACTAACTTTCTTATTATTGGTTAGTCAAATAATAACATAATGATTGATTACTCAAACTTAATCTGAAATAAGAAAATTCTGAATAGGAATAAATACCAAGGTTACTACTAAAATGTATCTGTTATTATAATTAAAATAAAATATCTGTTTTGATTATATAAAAAAATGTAGATAGGAGGCAGCAAGAATCGTGTCTAATAGTAATAATTTGTAATTTGTTTAATTAGTTACTAAAAAAACAACTCAAAAATGTATACATAATTTGATATGGGTGTGATTTTCGAATAAAGAAACATTAATAAATGTTGTATAATTTGTAAATGTTATGGTTGGTGCAAATTATATGGGTAAAAAGCAAAATCTTCGAGGTGGAAACATAAAATAAAATATTAAAAACAAGAAATAAAGGGACAAGCTTTGGTCAGTGAGGATATTATTGATACTACATTGGAAATGGAATACAAGTAACAAACAAGAGGTTAGTACGTGCAGCGAATTGTTTTTGGGAAACCTGTGGGTATCATTGAAGACGTCGGACCATCTAAAAAAGAGACAAATTCATATTTGGAACAAGCTTTATGCGGATACTTACCAGAGAGGGATCGGAGCTGCAGTAATCCAGTACAGGAGCCAGGAGACTTGAAGTTAACAGCAGCAGGGGACAACGACAGGAATCCAGTATAGGATGTGGAAGTTTTGAAGTGGATGGCAATAAGGTGATGCTGGGAGTTTACATTCATCGCAGGTGATGCAGTTTGGATAAGGACTCAGCAGGTGTTTGAGTGCAGTCGGAGTGAGGATCCAGCTTGGAAGGATTTTGGCAGTATTAACAAGCAAAGTGTTAAATCAGGTTTGTGTTTTAAAAGGTTAAATGGAACATTTAAAAAGCTATAACCAGTAAGAAGGTATAAAAATATAATTGAATTTCATACTTACATAAGAGATTGGTGAAAGAATTGCATATTAGATCTTATTGTAAAAACCTTGATATTTGTTCTGATATTTGATTAATTTGACGTTAAGTGTCAAATTTTTGAAAGTCAATGAACTTGCAATTAAACAAAGAGAATTTGACAAGTCAATCATTGGGTTACTAGATATTGCGAACCACCTGAGAGAGTTTCATTAATAATATTGTAAAATACGGATTTGAATTGAAAGTTAAAAAATAAAGGGCAATGTAATACGATAATTTAAAATAAATTTATCAGCTAGCATAACATAGCAATATACATCTCTAACATCGTTCAGAAAAGCAATAAACTTATCGTCTGTGTTTTTAAGTATTCTTAAGTATGAATAATTAACCATAATTAATAAACAATTTCAAAAACAACCAAATTGCCGAATAATGGGCACTGAAAGTACTTAATTATCCGATTGGCAATTAGTTTATTGCTTTCTTTAACGACGGGGTTATAGGGAAACAATGAATAATTAACTAAGTATAATTAACAAACAATTTTGGGTTTATTTATTGAACCACATACTTCGCCTATATGTGGACCTGTATATCATTGTACATTAGCATTATACATGGCAGACCGCATATCGAATCAGATACTCAGTGGTAGACCACATATCGAACTGGCACCAACATTTTTTGCGCTATCAACATAAAAAATACCATTGAATATGACAAATATATTATTGTGTGCCTAAATAAAGTGCGTGATTGTTGTTTCTATAGTAACTAAAGGAAAGTATAATCAAGCAATAATTATCGGTTGTACTGCTAAAGAATATTCTCGTATGCATTATTATTATTATTAATAATTATTATCCAGAACATGATATAAATACAAGGGTATGCTCGAGCGCAGCTTTTCTCAACGACCAATGAGAAAGCGTGAACCAGACTACGTCATCAATAGGTGGCAATTTGAAAGTTACGTTTTAAAAGTCTCCCGGAAAAATAGTATTTTGCATTTGTAGTGGGTCAAGTTAATGGTAAAATGGAGGGAAATCGTACGCAATTGTAATAAATGCTATTTTTCGTGTGAATAATACGCGGTTTTATTGATTCTCGTACATTATAACTCTTTTCCGCACACAGGAGAAAAACCTTATAGTTCTTCTAACGCGATTTAGTTGGACATGCAAAAATCCACACAGGAGAGAAACCGTATAAATGAGGTTAAGGTTATCGACGTGCAATGCGTGCAACCATCGTCCAACATGCCGAAGCCCTCCTGATATACCCGAGACCATGATAATCATGCCCGAGACCTTACGAATGTGACGTCATGTGGTTCACGTGCGCAGTGGGTTACCATCTCTCGAGCATGCCCTTGTATTTATATCATGATCCACAATAGAATAACACGATGGACTTTAAAACTGCCTGCACGAAACTGACGAGTGACGACTGAATTAATCCTTAATTCCTTACTAAAAAATGAAGTCTAATAAGCATTTCTCCCTGTATGGACGCGTTGTGTGGGCCGAGAGTGTGCTGCGGGGACCTTATACATACATTTCCGAGAAACCTATCAGCGTAAATAAGGAGGAAACTAAATATCAAATGACTGTGTTGATCTTTGGTTCGTTCGTGGCATTTCAATTTTTAGACTAAGTTACGATGTGTGTAGTGTGTTTTTAGATACACTGCTAAATACCGCCAGCATGTTTTCGTTAAAAAGCTAGATTTTCCGTTAGCCGCTGTTGGTCAAATTTACCCGCCGAAGCAAACTACAAAAAAGCTAGAGTTAGCGGTAAAACCGCTAAGATGCAACACTGACCGTTTCAGTGGTTTGATCCGCAAACAGCTCGTTTGCAATTTATTGAAAACAAAAATTGCCTAGTAGTGACCCCTTTCGGTTGAAGTTCAAACAAGTTTCGATGATATTACTTAGCTATGCAACCAAACAAGCATATTTCATTTTCAAGCATTTTGATACACCGACCGCCCTCTACAATTAATGTTGTGCGTAACACGGAAATTCTCCAACCTTAAGGAAAAATCTCTGCCCTCCAGTAACCCTTAACGGTCAGCCAATACCCCAGACGGATGAGGCTAAATATCTTGGCTTTTGCCTTGACAAGAGACTAATATGGAAGAAGCACATATTTACTAAACGCAAACAACTTGGCATTAAATTTAGGAAAATGTATTGGATGCTACGAAGACAATCACGGATAACACTAGAAAGAAAACTGCTCCTATACGAGGGTCAAGCTATAATTATTGAGAATAAGACAATCACCTAGGCCGTGAAAAACAAAACATGCAGTATTATTTAGAGTAACTCTTTATCTGCAATTTAAGGTTTAGTTGTTGAAGTTACGTTAGTTAGAACCCGAGTTGTTAATTTTTTTAAATGGCATTAAAAGTCAAAAAATGGAATTAAACAAATATAATTTTCGACTCATGATTTATTATGACTTTAACAGACGGTTAAGCGCTTATGAGTGCAAAAAGAATTTATACTCGGCTTTTAGTAAATACCCATCTTCTTTTGTTACTATTTACCATGCTATAAAGAATTTTAACTCGAAAGGAATTTTGTTCAGCATCAAAAAGGAGCAGAGCATGCTCCTACGACTGTTACCGAAAAAAACATTGCTGCTGTTAAGAAAATAATTGAAGAGGGCGATAAAGCCACTTATACGGTAATAGAGCATCAACTCAAGATTAGATTCTCAGCTGTTAACACAAGCATACACTATCGCCCACATTTAAAAAAAATATCAATCGTTTTGTGCCGCATTGGCTTTCTGATTCCTAAAAAACTGAGCTTTTCAGATTGGCCATGAAACTTTAGTAATGGCAAACAAAAAATTTTTTTTCCAATATTCTAATGAGTGACGAAACTTATATTCCCGTTTTCGACATACCTACCCGCCAAGAGAGTCGTGTATGGATTCAAGAAAATGAAGAACCTCCAGCAATGACCAAGAAGTAGCGAGCTATTGAAAAAGTTATGTATGCGGTATTCTTTAAAAGCACGGGTCTAGTCAATGCAATTAAGATAGATTGCCAAAAGACAGTTATAGCTACATGATACACTGAAAAATGTTTGCCTGAAATGTTCAATTGAATTCCAGAGAAGGAAATTATACTACATTATGAAAATGCATCGGCCCATAAGTCTGCTTTAACACTGCAGGTTTTGACTGGAAAAAATATAAAAGAAATAGAACACCCGCCGTGCTCCCCTGGTTTAGCAATGCGCTATTTTTTGGCTATCTTATGGGCTTAAAAGATATTTCCAGAGTAGAAGGTTTTCGTCTGAGGAAGAGATTGATACCGCAGTTCATGATTATTTGGAAGGTGTTCCTAAAGAAGATGATTGGCAGCGTTTAAGCAATTAAATGAAAAAATGCTCAAATGTATTAATGCTGAAGGGAATTACTTTGAGCATATTTAAAATAAAATCCTGAAAAAAGGTAACCGTTTTCTTTATTCTCAATAATTGTAGCTTGACCCTCTTATAAAACTATGTTAAAACTGATTTGGACCTACGGGATAGAGCTATGGGGCACAGCCAGCAATTCCAATCTAGAACTCCTCCAAAGATTTCAAAATAAAGTACTTCGTATTCTAGTTGATGCACCATGGTACGTGCCTAATGCGGTAATACACAGTGATTTCCGTTAGTGCGTGACGAAATTAAAAAATATAGTGTGACACACAGAGTTAAACTCCAAGTGCATCCTAATGACCTAGCAAGCACACTGTTGGTCGACGAAGGTGATTTAAAACGATTAAAGAGGTTCAAACCATCAGATCTTCCTACTAGATTTAATTAAAGATAGTCAAAACAAATTCAATTTGTGTTTTATCTAAGTAACTTTTAGTTGTAAGTTTTTGTATTCTTCACTGGAAGATTCTCTGCAAGTCACAAGGTTACTCTCATTTATACAGTGTCCGCCAAAAAGTCGTCATACTATGGGAAAATTTTTAATTTTTGATTTTCCAAAAAAACTTTGTACGTCAATAATTTGTGCTTGTCTAAAAACCTATTTACCTCTATCATATATACCGAGTGAGTTTTACTTATTTAGAAAATAAAGTTTTTCGAAATTGTCAAAATGCGAAAAGTGCTATTTCTCGGAAATTAAGTAAGATTTCAATGAGATTTTTTAGAGTGTATTATATTTAGCTAACTGAACAATCTCAAGACCAGAAACCCCCTATTGTTTTTAAAATTGAGCTGAAAATAAATTTCTCCATTTTTTAAATGTTTTTTCAAAATTCACATATCAAAACTTAATATTAAAATTCAATTTTTTTTATATGAAGATTAAAGATTTATAATTGGAGAAACTAATATAAAATGTTAATTAGCTCTTTAGAGTTTTTATTATTTACCGAAAAGTAGTATGTTTGCATAATTTTTACGTTTTCTATGCAAGGCGCTATTTAGGAGAAATATTTTTCAAGATTTTTGTAACAGTAATTCGTTAACAGGGCTAGATTAGACTTTCTGAAAATCATTTAAATGGATATTAATTAGAATTGACAAATATTTCTCCTAAAAGCGCCTTGCATAGAAAACGTAAAAATTATGCAAACATACTACTTTTCGGTAAATAATAAAACTAGTTAACATTGTATATATTTTTTTTAATTATAAATTTTTAAAGTCTTTACATAACAAAATTGTAATTTTAATATTAAGTCGTGGTATGTGAAATTTTGAAAAATATTTAAAAAATTTAAAAATTAATTCTTAGCTAAAATAAAAAAAAATTACCGGTTTTCTGGACTTGAGATTGTTCAAATAGCTAAAAATAACACACTTTAAAAAAATCATTGAAATCTTACTTAATTTCCGAAAATTAGCATTTTTCGAATTTTGACAATTTCGAAAAACTCCATTTTCTAAATAAGTAAAAATAACTCAGTATATATGATAGAGGCTAAATAGGTTTTTAGACAAGCACAGATTATTGACGTAAAAAGTTTTTTTGAAAAATTAAAAATAAAAATTTTTCCCATATTATGTCGACTTTTTGGCGGACACTGGATAACCACTTACGCACGCCAAATACTTATTATCTTTGTATACTTTGAGTTAAATAAAAAAAAGGACGATAGGTCAGCGTTTGACCTTAGTTTTCGTATATAACTTATTGCTATTTACAATTCCAACATTATGTTTACGATGGAAGTCACCTTCAGACAAAATTAATTCCATTTTATTTTTAAAATGGTCAGCACCGTTGCATCGGTATCTTGGTTTTTATTTTCGGGAATGCCAAACATGGAGCCAGTTCATTCTACTATATTGTTCTTATTTGTCAAGATTCCGCTTCTGTTTATGAAGTTCGAGTTTCACCGCCTTCTCTTGCATCAGCTCCTCATTTTGTTTTTTTTATCATAAAGTCGTCAATTTTGAGGGATTCGATTTGTTCACCTAATTTTCTCAAAATTACGCTAGGTAAACTCCTGGCCGTCTGGTTAATAAAGTCCTCTTTTTCAAACGCTTCTTTAATGTGACTATTTTCCTAGATATCTTTTATCTGACCTTTCGTAAATGGAATTCTATTTTTGATTAACTTTGACACACATGTTTGTGGCCTATTTCACTATATACAGTGTTATATACAATTAAGGCAGATTAATGATAATTTGGCATAAACAAACTAATTTTAAAATAATCATACGCCGCGAAAGCTTATACCGGAATTATGCCAAATATAAAATCAGAAATACACATTGACCATTTGTTTAAAGAAATTAAATGAAATACTGTGACTATTCAAATCTTTTATGTTATCCAGACTGTGTATTAATTAGATATTATACAGAATTAACAGAGTAGAATCTCCTGAAAAATAAAATACAACAGATGAATCCCATGGTTGTTTTACAATGATATTTTATTACAACGCTTTGATATAGGTAACGTGGTTTAAGTTAAAAATTATTGCCTCGGAGACGGAAGTTAATGGTAATGAATTTATAACTGTAGGTTACTAGAACTGATACACAAACTGTCAGCTGTTGCAAATTTTATCTGATCTTTAAGATGTAAATCAACAATTATCTATTGTACGATGGTACAATTAAGGACAACTGTAAATTAAATTTCAAATCAAGGAAAGAAATAAGCAATCGGTTTTGATAATTACTGATTGTCGAAGAATTAAGAGAATACCATTTTGAATTAATAATTATTCTCTAAGTAAATCTATATTTGCACACATAGTAGCGCCATTTATATAATTAAGAACAACTTTTTCTTATCATTATTACACTACATAACAATAAACGAATACTCTTGTTGTAAAAATAAAATTTACCTTTTTCTTATTGTGCAT
This sequence comes from Agriotes lineatus, assembly GCA_940337035.1. Lineage (NCBI taxonomy): Eukaryota > Metazoa > Arthropoda > Insecta > Coleoptera > Elateridae > Agriotes > Agriotes lineatus. The sequence continues at coordinate 52,146 of CALNHX010008518.1, read as the reverse complement.
AACGTAAATGGCAAGAAAATTGATCTGCCAGGGAATGGGCAGAACAAGCTAATAATGTTATTGTTTTAGATTATTCCTTTTAATTTATTTTAAGTATGTAAATATTCCTAAAACACCCTAAAATAGCCTATGTGCATTCGTCAAAATATGTAAATAGGTTTATTACCTGCTACTGACTCCACTGTAAATAAAGGAATAACAACTAACAGAAGTAAACACATCTTCATTATTGTTAATTCTGAACTACACTGATATTTCCGAAGGCCGTGCGAAGATTCCTCAGCCAGTTGTGACGTCAAAACTAGTTTTATAGAAGACGCTAATACAAGGTGTTATGGAAATGAGTGCAAATATTTTAACCCGTAACAGAACTAGCTAAACTGAACAACTTTATCATTTATAATTTTTTCGAAAACGCTCTCAAAACTGAGTTAAAATTAAAAACAATTTTACCCTAAAATGCATACCCGCTTATGGAATAATATTCAATTTAATGGCACAAAATATAAAAAAACATTTCTTTCATATGCAAACCAACAAAAACTGCATAGGTACTGATAAAACTTTTAGTTCACATCTGGTCACCAACGTACTTTATCAATAATTGAGGTAGGTATGTTATTGACCGCATGTTCTTTGTGCAAGAACTTTGCAGTTTTAATATACTTGTGTCGTTCACCTTTGACTTAGATTTGCTTACCAAGCGGCTCGTCAAATTTAGGGGAGATAAATGACTGAAAAAATATGCGATTAAATTAAAAACGATAAATAGAAAAGTTGTTCATTTTGGTGAGCTCTATCACTGGTTAAAATATTTGCACTCATTTCCATAACACCTTGTATAATGAGATTGAAACGTTTTTGTTGGCCATTTGCAAAATATTTTTTTAACAATTAAATGAAATTACACCACATTAAACACAATACCGTGAATTCTAAAAAAATAATGGATCTTTTAAGATTTCATTTGAAATTCTAAATAGAAACAACTAATTTCCTAACAATACATATTCTTATTTACTTTAGTGATTAAGACGTTTGACAGAATAAATGCTTTCAGTTTATTATTAAAAAAATCATATTCAATGAAAAATACAATTTATAACACACCTAACATTATAGTCCAGTCGGTATGTCCGAAAACCCTATCTTGAGTGCGACAGTCATCCGTCGTCAATGATCTTTTGTGGTTTGTTAGGGCGCCATCTGCAAGTGTAATGGTGAGTTGTCGGAAGGTTACACAAATAGGGTTCGCCGTCATCTTCAAAAAAGGGTTAAACGCATTGTTATTCAAATATATCCGCTCACATTGGCGTTACACTAAAAATTGATACGGCATTTTAAAAGGTGTAGAATTTGCAGCATTTAATGTTCTATTAATTGTTTTCGTAGAACTAACACTTCTTTTATTTATTGCGCGGAAAAGTTGAAAATGAAAACGTAACAAACGGTTTTTCGTATTTTTCTCTCTTTATTATCGAACACCTACAATTTGATACACAGTGTGTCCCCGGATTAACTTCTCCATAGGTGTAATAAATTTAAAAAAATAGTACTGTTTTCGTCTTTTGCAGTCTAGACCTTTTTGGTGTAAAATTTATTTTTACCAAATTACAGTTTTAATGAGAACTACTTGACAGAGTTAGCTAAAGAAAGATATAAATCATTGTAGGTACAGTGGTCTTTCCGGTAAGTTTACGTGAAAATTTTATTTAAATAAAATATTCTAAATTAGAAACTAAGGCTATATACCGATTTTCACTAAATTAGCATGAAGAAATTGAATATTAAACATCAATTTACACAACCTTTTATTTTTTAATTATAATGAACAATTTCAATTGAAACAACTAAAAAAGTATTCAAATAGTGCCCCACCCAAAGTAACATATAATTCCACTCTTCTTCTAAGTTCTTGGATAGTTTAATTTTTTTTGTTATTGTTGATCTAAAAAGTAGCAGTGAATTTTTTCATTAAAATGTAATGAAACTAGGTATATCACCATAATTTTAAATTTAGAACATTTTATTTTAATAGAATTTTTGCGTGATGTCACCAGAAATACCACTTCACTACAATGATTTATATTCTTCTTAAGCAAATTGGATCTCATCTGAACGGTAAGTTCGTAAACGTCCATTTTATACCAAGCAGGCTGTAAGGGAAGATGGACGGTCGGCCTTACCTTTTGGCGAAAGTTGTATTGGTTGTTTTGCCAGCTGGTAATTATCGGCCTAGTTGGGCTAGCTCGCCGCGAGGGTCGCAGGGTTCCAGCTATGCTGAAAGAGAATACAAAAAAAATAGGAGAGGGCGCCAGGTCCTCGACTCAGATCCAATCCTTATGCCGGACCGTACACAAGGTAAGGACAATTTCCAGCAAATCAAAAATAAACAAACCAACAACCAATGAATAGATCACAGCTTTATTTTAAATATTGGTGGGTACTATAGTGCATAGCAAACATATAAGTATCGATCCAAAACCGCAGCAGGCAGTATGCAAAAATAGATGCAAACATCATAGGCGATACGTGGCAATAAATATAAATATATGTATATTACAGCAACAACAAAACAAACACACAGTAGGCGACATGCAATAATAAATATAAATATCTGTATATTAAACAAACAGTAGACGACGGGCAATAATGGCTATAAATCTGTGAACGGGCTAACACATTAAAACATTGCGAGCACGGCATAAATCAAACGAACTCCCTACTCAGGTGCCGACATTCCGCGAAAGCATGAAATAACGCGAGGTTTAAAAGAAGCGTAATGAGTATTAAATTACACGTAAGAATAAGGTAGACTGGAGGCACCCTGTGAGGCAGGATGTAGTAGAGCCGGGTTATGCAAGCGCACAGCTGATGCGAAACCCCGAATATCAGCTCAGAAAGATTCTAAAGTAATTATTCAAAAATTTCTAGGGGTCAAAACTACCAGGACCAGGATATATGGCCATATAAAAGCAGGGTAGTTTTCTCAGTGGAAATACATCAAGTACATATATGAACGCTAAAGCAATCGCTTGAATAATCCTTCGGCAAACTTGTACCTACGTAGAGTCTCGCAAGTAAATTACAATAACGCGGAATTGACAATGAGCCTACCGGCGGCGGACCTTGCGACACAATCGCTACTAACCAGGGATTAATTAGTCGTGAACTTAAACTGCAAACACCGCGAAAAGAGTTCCGACAAAATAGTTAATGAGATCGCGGCGAGTCCAAAGTGAAACAATCGGCTACCGAAGTCGGTTCTCTAGCCACTACCAATACAAAATGTCAAGCGACAGACACGCAAATGGCGTCGATATAAATATAAGTAAATCAAACAAGCAGCAGGCAACGAGCAGTAAGTACAGCCTTAAAACTGAAATTGAGCGGCTGACCTAACGTACAATTTGCAGGGGAGCACGATGGGGCGCGGCGACCGGCGAAACGCCAGTCTTCAGTTGAACCACCTAACCAGTGCTCTAGTAAGCTAATCCGACGTCTGACATTAATTTTGCCAGGCTGCACATAAATGCAAATAAGGCAGCAGCATGAAGGCTAACTAATCTGTAAATTCGTAGGTTCGGCAGAGAAGCCGTGGCTCGGGGCTAATTCAAAACCGAAAGCTTCTACAGGATTAAGCCGCAGAGCTGCCTTCACAAACTCGGGTAAGCTCGATTAATGATCCAATAAAGATCACGAACTGCACAAAATGGACGCTCGAAATTTGCAAAAGCCCTATCATAATAACGCATCAGATCTATACAAAAGCATGCACTAATATCTAACTAAACGAAACATTGCTATGCCAAAAATATCACACATGTCCTAGCTACTAACGAGACGAGATACTATTAACTAACTATAAAATACACCAGGCGCAAAGGGTGATAGCTATATCAGTTTCTTGCCTGTAGTAAAAACATGTCGGCTAATAACCTTCCTGTTGGCTTGAGGGGGTCGAAGACGGCTGAAGCAGCGAGGGTTTCGGCAGACGCAGCGGAAGGCCGAGCGGGCCGTGGAAGCGGTGAATATGTCGCAGGTGAGTGCAGTGCTACACTCTCTAGCGTAGCTGCCAGGAATTGCAGAATTCTTTGACAACTCGATAATTTCAGGAGCCCAAATCGACGGTTTGGATGCCCGCAGAGTGCAGCCGAACGAGGAATGCTAAGCCTCTTCAGGGAGGAGTTTAACCTCTCGCAGAAAGCGTCCAAACTCTTCCAAGTAAGTTTGGCTGTGGTGATGACTGGCATCCGACAGGAAGTAGCATCCGACAGTAAATGGCTATAACGCACAACGCCCAAATGAGTCCCAAATAAGAAAAAACGGGCCTTATCTTACCTCACGCTGGAATTGAGCCAGAAGAAAGGGCAGAATGCTGCTGACCTCGAACGAATCCGCAATCGCGAATGACGTAAGTACTACCAAATCAAATACGAACGTCTTAAGGTAGCTCACAAATTTAAGCACACAGCCGAGGCACTAGCAGCCTGCACCAAGTTTAAAATGGGAACGAACTCAAAAATTCACCAGTTACCAGTTATCAAAACTTTCCAAAATTTTTGGGCCAGAAGATGCAGAAAAAAACAGCCAGAAAAATGATACTGCAAGAAGAGATATCCTTTATCTAGCAACAAATAGAATAGTGCAGAATAATTGCAATAAGGGTTGCCTAAGCGCCATACACAAATATCTGTAGGAATATGACCAAAATAAATTTAATTTGTAAAATATGGGTAGTTATTCGAAGAGTTGCTTACCAAACTGCTTGTAGGAAAATAATTAAAAACAAGATACAGCCAATTATACCTAGTTTAAAGCAAGCAAAAATTGGCAAAAGCCAACCATAAATATTCAGGTTCAAAAATTCAGCTAGCAAAAGTTCAATACTACGGGGGACGCTCCAAAAGTATCGTAACAAATCCTCCCCCCACAAAAGGGAGGGTAAATCACCCCAGATTTACCCGACCATACAAATGCCAACAAAAGAAATCGCCTTAAGAGACAAAAAACGATGCCTGCCGGAAGGAAACACAAAGGGGAAGAAACAAAGGACTTAAAAGAGTAGACAGGAAGAGAGCATGTAAGAGTCCAAGCACAACATCGAAGACAACTAGACACCAACCACTTCCGTCGCTGCAAAATGACGTGAGCTGCGCCGGTGGAAGGGGAGGTTACGTCAGGTTGCAACGAAGATGCACCCGAAACGCAAACACCTCGGAAAATGCGGAATGGGAGACAGAAAAGCGAACGACACAGAAGAAGGAAGGGAAAGGAGAACCAACCTCAGCCAAGGGATAAGTACTTAGGCCCAGAATCGACCTACAGCACTGAAGCTATCTCCAAATGACGGAAGATAGAACGGATATCAAAATAACACGAAGTATAAAGAGAACGAACACAGCAAAAAGAGGGAACATTCCTTTCAAACAAGAAAAAAGAATGAGAAAGAGAAAGATGCGAGAAATGAAGGGACCAGATGTTTAGGTCGGGACTCCAATTCAAGAAAAAGGAAAGGTGAGTTGGGCCCCAAGGTTTCGTCCGACGTCCCCAAACCAACCTCCCAAAAAGACGTAGACTAAACCAAATCATCATTATCGTCGACAGCGTTATTGAGCTTCAAGTCTTTGGCATGCCAATTCCCACGCAAACGACCGTCCGGATCCTTAAGTTGATAAATGAATCGAGACAACTTCTTATGGATTAAAAAGGGTCCAATGAACTTGGGTGCCAATTTAGCAGTATAGTGATTAGCAGCATCTGATTGCGTGAAGTTTCTTCTCCAAACGGAGTTGCCTACCTGATATTCATCAGGTCGTCTTCGCAGGTTGTAGTAGACCTTCGAACGATCGTAGGCCCTAGCAAGACGAACTTTTACTTCTTTGTACAATCGTTGCAGCGCTTGGGCTCTTATATTGGGGTTTTCATCCCTTATGACACGAAGTTCGGGACCTTCATCTACAGGTCTTTCTTCAGGATTCCCGTCGAGTGTAATTTCTCGGCCAAAATTCAAGATGTAGGGGCTATGACCAGTGACATCATGCTTGGAAGTTCTTATGGCACAGGCGACTTGTTGTAAGTATTTATCCCACTCACGTTGTTTGTCGGACACGTACGCTGTAAGCATTGTTTTCAGAACACGATTGATGCGTTCCGTTGGATTTGCCTGAGGGTGATACAACGCTGTAAACGCTATTCGGCAGCCGTAGTTCCTAGCCAAGGCAGTAAATTCGCGACTCTTGAACTGGACACCATTGTCGCAGATAATTCTTTTCGGAGCGCCAAACAATAAGAATACGTTTTCTTCAACGTGACGTACGACTGAAGCGGCCGTAGCCTTACGAAGGGAAAATACAAGGGGAAGTTTAGTGAAACAATCAGCCACTACAAGTATATACTGATATCCCCGAGAAGAACGAGGTAGAGGTCCTATGAGGTCCATACAGATGACCTCCCAGGGCTTCGAAAAGTTCGTGTGACCTCCCATATGTCCAGCGGGTGGTCGTTGGTTAGGCTTCGTGCGGGAACACACCTTGCAGTTGCGAATGTAGCGCAGAACGTCTGTACGCATCTTGGGCCAGTAGTACCTCTGAGCTATACGACCTAAGGTTTTCGAAACGCCAAGATGTCCTGAGGTAGGATCATCATAATTACGTCGTAGTATTTCTGAACGCTTGTCCTTATGTAGAACCATTTTCCAGTCTTCATCTGCCTGTACGAGTTCCGGGTATGGGCTCCTCAAGTGTTTATAAAGTCGCGAGTTTGACTCGCGCCAAGCAGGATAGTGCTGTGGATCGTTGCGGACTTTTAGGCGCATCCGAGCATACCAACGGTCTCGAACATCATCGTCCTCAGTAACTTCATCGACAATAGGCACGGACCTGGATAGAGCCTCAGGTATGACATTGTCTTTGCCTTTGCGATGGATAACATTGAAATTATATTGTTGTAGGCGTATGGCCCAACGCGCAATGCGTCCTATGGGATCTTTAATATTATGCAACCACTTGAGGGCGTAGTGGTCGGTCACGACGTCGAACTTAGTTCCCTCAATGTACGGGCGAAGTTTTTCGATGGCGAAGAGTACCGCGAGACATTCACGTTCCGTTGTGCTGAACTTCCGCTCATTCTTTGTGAGCGAACGGCTTATATAGCAGACGACCTTCTCTCCCTCAGGATACGTCTGGAATAAGACGGCTCCGAGTCCATAACCAGAGGCGTCCGTCTGTACAGTGAAGGGCCGACTGAAATCTGGGCAAGAGAGCACAGGGGCCGAACCGAGGCAGTCTTTAATGGTGTCAAATGCGGTTTGACATTCCTCAGACCAAACAAACTTCTGGTTCTTGCGAAGCAAGCGAGTCATAGGTGACACTACGGACGAAAAGTTAGGCACAAAGCGCCGGTACCAAGATGCCATTCCCAATATTCTTCTAACCTCTGGGACCGTCTTGGGGTTAGGGATGTTCAAGATGGCTGCGACCTTTTCCGGGTCGACAAGCAGTCCATTGGAGTTGACGACGTACCCCAGGTACTTCAATTCGGGCTTACAAAAGTGACACTTCTCCCGGTTCAAAGTTAGGCCGGCCTTGGCGATCCTAGATATGACTTCCTTCAAGACCTCCAGGTGTTTTTCGAAGGTAGGAGTGCAGATAATAACGTCATCCAAGTATGTGAAGGCGTAAGGTTCTAGGTCGGCACCAATAACTCGGTCGATAAGACGTTGCCAAGTCGCCGAGGCGGTATGAAGACCGAACGGGAGGCGGCAAAATTGATACAACCCACGATTAGGGACAGTGAAGGCAGTTAGCGGGCGGCTAGCGACGGAAACCGGCACCTGAAAGTAAGCTGACTTGACATCTAACGTGGTCAGGTATTGTGCATCACGTAACTTGTCCAAGATGTTGCTGATGTACGGAAGTGGATAGGCATCCGGTTGGCTCACCTTATTGAGCTTTCGATAGTCTACCCAGAAGCGGTAAGAACCATCCTTCTTCTTTATCATAACGATGGGCGATGACCATGCGGATGTTGAGGGTTCCACAATGCCCTTTTCTAACATATCGTCTAGCTCTTCATTCACGTGCTTTTGTAAAGCAGGCGAGATTGGGTAGTAGCGCTGCTTAATTGGTTCAGCATCCGTCTTGATTACGTGTTCCACTAAATGGGTACATCCTACACCATCTCTTATCAAGGAAAAAGCTTCGCTGATAGTCTGATCAAGCACAGCTTGTTCATCGTTCGTGAGGTGTTCAGTCGAACGGATCGCAGCGATTTGCTCATCAGCCGAGGCTTTGGAGAAGGTCCATTCCCCATGGCAAAGATCTGGCACAAGAGCCATCCTCTTCCAGAAGTCGGTGCCCAAAATGAGTGTATGTGGTAACGAGGGGATAACCAGGACTTCGAATTTTCTCACACGATCTCTCAGTACGATAGGGACGGTAAGTGTACCTATGCTGTAGCATTTCTCACCGTTGGCGACTCTGCAGATGGTAGATTTATTTGAACTTAATTTGCAGACGTCCTTCAATACATCCCATCCTTGGCAACCTAAGATGGTACGGCTCGCGCCGGAATCTAACAAACCAAGAAGTTCCTTTCCAAAAATAGACACTCATCTTTGTTGGCGTGACCTAGAATGAAATCGAGCAGAATGCGATGTGCAGTAGGTATGTGATCCGTTTCTCGAGTTTGGGAGACGACATTGGCCTCAGAAATGATGACGGGAGAAGACGCTAATCGGCCTCTTAACGCCTTCCGTTCCCGTTTCCCGAACAGGAAGGGCAGGTACGAATTGTGACGTCGGCTTTACCGCAGCGATAGCACTTCAATTTGCGCAGCGAGGGACACTGAGCTACGCGATGGTCGGGCTTCCGACAGTTCCAGCACACACCATAGGGGCGAGCGGCTGCAACATCGCAGACTTGTTTTCCGGTAGAGGGACTAGGAGTGGAACTAGTTTTCTCAATGGCAGCAGCTCTTGCTCCAAAACGGGGCTTGTGATAAGCCAAGTCAGGTTCGAGGGCTTGATAATGCGGAGGTGGGTTCTTGAACCTCGAAGCACGCACCTTAGCATCTTCAATTAATTTTCCAAGTTGTCTGTGTTGCGAGATACTCGTGGGAGAGTAGAGAGCCAGTTGAGCCTGTAAGTATGGTTGCAAGTTTCTACGCATAATCTCTATGCGCTCCATTTCTACAGGTAAACGAGAAAGGCGACTAAAAAGGTTCTCCATGACAGCGACGTAGACCGTTACGGGCTCATCGGGTCCTTGGGTTCTACTACGGATTTCATCCCATAAGCTAATTTCGTAGTCGCAGGGCAGAAAGCGGCTTTCAAGGCGATGATCAATTCATCCCATGAACGAATAGTGTTGCGAATGGAACGAAACCAAATTCGAGCGTTGCCAGTGAACAATTCGATGGCAGCAGCAAAAAGTTGATCCTTGGACACGTTTCGAGCTACACGAGTCTCTTCTATCTCTTCCAAGAAGCTAGTCAGACCATTTCCTCCATCGAAGGTGATCCTCCATTTATTAATGGCTAAATAGTTGGCGGACGAAGTGTGTCTATGCGACGCAGACTGGTTGACATCTTCGGCAGCAGAAGAACGACGATTGACAGCATCAGCAAAGGGCGGATAATCTAAGTATATGCCAGGCTGAATGGCTGAGCTACTAGGATTAGGCTGAGGGCAAAGAACTGTGAAGTGGACAAAGGATGACTCCACGTAACCGAGCTACCAATAGGACGAATGGTCAAGGCAGCGTCTTCCTGAGACGTAGTGGCAACAGAGCTATGGGGGCGAATATGAGTTTGCTGGGGCGAGGCTACCGAACCGTCCTCCGAGCTTGAATCACTCGGTGCGACTGACGTATCGTTACAAGCTTGGGCATCAGCGTGAAGCTGAAGCTTTGCTTCCAAAGCAGCAAGTAGTTGTTCGCATCCTTTCTTCAAGGACTCCAACCTAGAAGCGGAATCTGGTTCTGCTATAATATGACCTAACCGACCTTGAACATGAAGAAGGCGAGTACCTAATCGTTGTGCATCATTGTCCAAGTTCCTAGAGGTGCAACTGTCAACTTCAGCAGCTAGAATAGAAAGTTTGTCCTCGCAAACCGCGAGTTCTTCAGTAGCGTCCAAAGATACGGGAGTGAAAGTGACATTCATAAGAAGATCCATCTTCAGACGGGCACGAAGTAATTTACGTTTGTCCTGGGAATTGCCCTGAATGACAATGTCTCTAACTCGAAGCTCATAATCGAGCTCACCGACGAGCAAACGATTAACATCTAAGCGAAATACCATCTTGCTGTTCCAACAGAACAAGATGATCACAAAAACTTATTTAAACTAAGCTTATAACTAACCCAAGCAAAACCTGTAAATAGCATGCAATAAACAAACCTATACCTAGAAATAATCAACTGTAAATACCCAGCAAATAGCGACAATAAATAGTTGTAATAAATTCTAGCACCCTAAAAATTTTGTTTGCACTATAGTACCACCTAGTACCCTAATAACGACGTAGTCAAAAATCCTTTCAAGGCCCCAAAACGTTGGTTGTCGAGCCCCACGTTGGGCGCCAAAATCTTCTTGTAAGGGAAGATAGACGGTCGGCCTTACCTTTTGGCGAAAGTTGTATTGGTTGTTTTGCCAGCTGGTAATTATCGGCCTAGTTGGGCTAGCTCGCCGCGAGGGTCGCAGGGTTCCAGCTATGCTGAAAGAGAATACAAAAAAAAATAGGAGAGGGCGCCAGATCCTCGACTCAGATCCAATCCTTATGCCGGACCGTACACAAGGTAAGGACAATTTCCAGCAGATCAAAAATAAACAAATCAACAACCAATGAATAGATCACAGCTTTATTTTAAATATTGGTGGGTACTATAGTGCATAGCAAACATATAAGTATCGATCCAAAATCGCAGCAGGCAGTATGCAAAAATAGTATGTACAGGCGTACCGAGTAGACGTGCTAACGTGGTAGTCCCGAATTTAGTGCTGCTATATTGAATTGAGTAGAATAATTAACAATGGTGTTCACCCAAAACCAACAATCGGACATTAAAAACATAGCCAAAACTACAATTACCGAACATGTGGCCACCGGTTCTTTCGTAGAAGACCTTGCAGCGAAGGTGGCAGATATCGTCACAAAAGCATTGACAGCCAAATTCGATGCATTATTGGATAAATGTAATGCCTTGGAAAATCGGGTTGCAACTCTAGAGAAGGAAAAACAAGATCTCCATAAAAAGGTTGACGAACTTGAACAATATACCAGGAGGAACAGTATTAGAATATTCGGTGTTCAAGAAGAAAAAAATGAAAATACAGATGAACTCGTCCTCGATATTATCAACAATAAGCTTGGGATACAGCTATCTGCGGACCAGATCGACAGATCTCATCGTGTGGGCTCTTACAACACTGTGGCCAAAAAACCCCGTGGAATTATTGTCAAGTTCGCTAGTTACAGGTACCGTAATCTTGTTTTCCAAAATAAAAAAAAACTAAAAGGCACCAAGTTAACCGTTAAAGAAGATCTTACGCGAAACAGACTTGAAGTTTGGAATTGTGCGGTGGAACAATTTGGTTTTAAGAATGTCTGGTCAAAAGATGGTGTAATTTTTATCAATAAGCAGGGGAAAAAACATACTTGCCGGAATATGATAGAACTTGAAAAATTATGCGATTAATGAATGTCTTTTTCGGGCACCAACCACCTCAGTTGGCAGTTGCACGATTACGTTTTTTGCACTTGTGGCAGTTTTTCCATAATTGTTTAAATTTTAATTTTAATTTTGTTACCTTGCAAAATTTATATATATTTTTTACCAACTGTTACTTGTAATTGTTTACAGTAACTGAAAATATTTTCATTTTGCTTTATTCCGCATAAAGGGTTTTGCTTTTATTTACATTTTTGCTGTATTTATTTGTGGTAGATAATAGAGGTCTGTATATTTAGATTTATGCCATATTTCCGTACACATGTTTAAATGTATTGTTTTGTTATCTGTTGAACTGAATTTGTAAATACTCATGTTGCTTAAAATTGCTCATTTTAATATAAGATCACTGGGCACTGGTTTTGATGAATTCAAGGATCACGTATATCAATTCGATTACGATATTATTGCTATTTCTGAAACCTGGTTAAATTCTAACATTTCTAATGACACTTTCAAAATATTCGGTTATAAAATTATAAGAAAGGATCGCTTGTTGCACGGTGGAGAATTGGCGTGTTATATTAAAAACAATATAGCGTTTACAGTAATGAATTGTGAAAATAGTATACACTATGAACAATTATGGTTATCTTTTACGATAAATAAGCAGCGATATTCTCTTGGCATCATTTATCGAGCTCGAAGAAGAGAATTTGACGAATTTTTTAACGCCCTAGAAGACACTTTAGCATCTGTTATTCCTCGCTGTGATAATGTTTTATGCGTAGGTGACTTTAATATTGATTTCAACACAAATAATAGCAACTGTTTAAAATTCTTAGATCTACTAGAAACGTACGGCTTAAGGCAAATTATCACAGAACCGACTAGGGTTACTGAATTTTCATCCACTCTTATTGATCTTATTATAACATCCAATACTGATATTATTAGTGAGTGTGGTGTGAGAAGTATGCATAATATATCAGATCACTCTTTAACTTTCTGTCATGTAATTATTAAAGATTCATACAACCAAACTAACTTTAAAACCTACAGAGACTTCAAAAATTTCGACCAGGAATCGTTTGCGCTTGCCTTGGAATCTGTGCCGTGGGATAGAATGCTCAGACTTTCTGATATTGATTCTAAAGTTAAATTTCTTAGCGACAACATTTTATTAATATTTAATATATATGCACCTATTCGCACTGTGCGGATTACCAAACCTAAAGCCCCCTGGTTGACAGATAATGTAAAACTACTTATTGCACTACGCAACAATGCGCTACGAAAATTTAAAAGAACGAAAAATTGTGATGATTGGACGTATTATAAAACTTTACGCAATTTTACAACCAGTGCTATCAAGCGTGAAAAACGTGCAAATTTTCAGTCGGTCCTGCGTAAAAATAAAAATAACGTGTGGACAGCATTCAAAAAATTGGACATTCAATTAAAATGCAAAAATGACATTATTCCACCACATCTTTCTAATGCCGATGCAATTAATAACTTTTTTGTGGATGAAGTCAGTAAATACAAACGTGAACCTGATGCCAATTTAAAGTATTTTTATCAAAATAATTCAAATAATAATATCACTAATCCATTTGGTTTTTCTCTTGCGACGATAAACGATGTAGTTGAATCTTTAAATTCTATTACTTCAAATTCTGCTGGTCTCGACGGCATTAGCATTAATATGATTAAAATGTGCTCTCCCTTTATAATCAAATATTTGCTTCACATAATTAACTGTTGCTTGGAAAATTGCTACTTTCCCGATAGCTGGAAAATAGCATACGTCACTCCTCTTCCGAAAACAAAATCTCCATCTACTTTAAAGGACCTACGTCCTATTAGTATATTGCCTACTTTATCCAAACTGCTGGAGAAAATTATGGAAAAACAAATTCGGAGATTTCTTTCTTTATACAACATTCTTCCCACGGAGCAGTCAGGTTTTCGTAAGGGGTATAGCTGCACAACGGCGCTCGCTTGCATAATGGACGATATATTTAACGCTTTGGATAATAACTTCATCACTATTTTGGTTCTTTTAGACTACTCTAAGGCGTTTGATATGATCGACCATGAATTGCTATTGTCTAAATTACACTACTTTGGTTTTAATAAAGATGCGATCAAATTTATAAGAAGTTTCCTGTCGACCAGAATTCAGATGGTTAAGATAAATAATTCAATTTCAAATGGAAAGATTGTTGAGTTCAGAGTTCCTCAGGGCTCTATCTTAGGACCGTTACTATATATAATTTATACTGATATTATTAAAAACTGCAAATGTCATTTTTATGCGGATGACACCCAACTCTACATGCCTTTTAATTTGTCGGATATTCAAGAAGCAAATGATATAATAAATACAGATCTTTCTAATCTTATTGCTACGTCAAAAAAACATTCTCTTCTTATTAACCCATTAAAATCGTCAGTTCTGCTATTTTGTAAATCAAAAGATAGAGAGAGAATATTACCTTTAATTACTATCAACGTCGAGGGTGCAGCTGTACCTATACAGAGTTCTTGTTGAAATTTGGGACTAATAATGGACCCCAATTTAAGATTTAACGGCCATGTTAGTAAATGTATACAAAAAGCTTTTAACAACTTAAAAATTCTTTACATACACAGACACCTTCTCACTATTGATACTAAAAAAGTTCTATGCGACTCCTTTGTTTTGTCTCACTTTAATTTTGCAGATATTGTTTATGGTCCTTGTTTGGATAGTACAAATACCAAAAGATTACAACGTATTCAGAATTCATGTCTAAGATTAATTTATGGCTTGCGCAAATTTGATCATATTTCTCACAAATTCCGAGACGCTAAATGGTTGAACATGAGAAATCGTCGTTTTTTGCACTTCGCATGCTTTGTTCATAAATTACTTTTGTCTAAAACGCCAACTTATCTTTTTGATAGGCTGAGATTTAGAACAGATGTTCATAACATCAACATTAGGAACAAAGGGCTCTTAATTCACAAATCTGCACTTTTTGAACGCTCTTTTACATATACCGCGACAAATATTTATAACTCCTTGCCATCTCGCATAAGAAACCTTCCAATTTCTTGTTTTAAACGACGTTTGTCAAAGTATCTCTTTGAACGTCAACGCAGTGCCTAGGAGTATCTTTTTACTTAAAATAATGTATAGAAATTATCTGTTAGTTCTGAATTTAATTTTGTCAACCACAAATGACTTAAGTACAAATCTAACAGTGGTAATGTCTACCGACCGCCTAATTAAATATGGTTGCAGTAACAATTATTTAACAAGGTTGAGTGGAAGAACAGGTGTTTCATAACACCTGAACTCCGCCTTTGTCACACATTTTTTTTTGTTCCTTAATTTTTGTTTGTGTTATAATGTAAATATTTGAAGTTGCTTGTGTGACAATAAAGTCCATTATTATTATTATTATTATTATTATTATTAACATCATAGGCGATACGTGGCAATAAATATAAATATATGTATATTACAGCAACAACAAAACAAACACACAGTAGGCGACATGCAATAATAAATATAAATATCTGTATATTAAACAAACAGTAGACGACGGGCAATAATGGCTATAAATCTGTGAACGGGCTAACACATTAAAACATTGCGAGCACGGCATAAATCAAACGAACTCCCTACTCAGGTGCCGACATTCCGCGAAAGCATGAAATAACGCGAGGTTTAAAAGAAGCGTAATGAGTATTAAATTACACGTAAGAATAAGGTAGACTGGAGGCACCCTGTGAGGCAGGATGTAGTAGAGCCGGGTTATGCAAGCGCACAGCTGATGCGAAACCCCGAATATCAGCTCAGAAAGATTCTAAAGTAATTATTCAAAAATTTCTAGGGGTCAAAACTACCAGGACCAGGATATATGGCCATATAAAAGCAGGGTAGTTTTCTCAGTGGAAATACATCAAGTACATATATGAACGCTAAAGCAATCGCTTGAATAATCCTTCGGCAAACTTGTACCTACGTAGAGTCTCGCAAGTAAATTACAATAACGCGGAATTGACAATGAGCCTACCGGCGGCGGACCTTGCGACACAATCGCTACTAACCAGGGATTAATTAGTCGTGAACTTAAACTGCAAACACCGCGAAAAGAGTTCCGACAAAATAGTTAATGAGATCGCGGCGAGTCCAAAGTGAAACAATCGGCTACCGAAGTCGGTTCTCTAGCCACTACCAATACAAAATGTCAAGCGACAGACACGCAAATGGCGTCGATATAAATATAAGTAAATCAAACAAGCAGCAGGCAACGAGCAGTAAGTACAGCCTTAAAACTGAAATTGAGCGGCTGACCTAACGTACAATTTGCAGGGGAGCACGATGGGGCGCGGCGACCGGCGAAACGCCAGTCTTCAGTTGAACCACCTAACCAGTGCTCTAGTAAGCTAATCCGACGTCTGACATTAATTTTGCCAGGCTGCACATAAATGCAAATAAGGCAGCAGCATGAAGGCTAACTAATCTGTAAATTCGTAGGTTCGGCAGAGAAGCCGTGGCTCGGGGCTAATTCAAAACCGAAAGCTTCTACAGGATTAAGCCGCAGAGCTGCCTTCACAAACTCGGGTAAGCTCGATTAATGATCCAATAAAGATCACGAACTGCACAAAATGGACGCTCGAAATTTGCAAAAGCCCTATCATAATAACGCATCAGATCTATACAAAAGCATGCACTAATATCTAACTAAACGAAACATTGCTATGCCAAAAATATCACACATGTCCTAGCTACTAACGAGACGAGATACTATTAACTAACTATAAAATACACCAGGCGCAAAGGGTGATAGCTATATCAGTTTCTTGCCTGTAGTAAAAACATGTCGGCTCCTAACCTTCCTGTTGGCTTGAGGGGGTCGAAGACGGCTGAAGCAGCGAGGGTTTCGGCAGACGCAGCGGAAGGCCGAGCGGGCCGTGGAAGCGGTGAATATGTCGCAGGTGAGTGCAGTGCTACACTCTCTAGCGTAGCTGCCAGGAATTGCAGAATTCCTTGACAACTCGATAATTTCAGGAGCCCAAATCGACGGTTTGGATGCCCGCAGAGTGCAGCCGAACGAGGAATGCTAAGCCTCTTCAGGGAGGAGTTTAACCTCTCGCAGAAAGCGTCCAAACTCTTCCAAGTAAGTTTGGCTGTGGTGATGACTGGCATCCGACAGGAAGTAGCATCCGACAGTAAATGGCTATAACGCACAACGCCCAAATGAGTCCCAACTAAGAAGAAACGGGCCTTATCTTACCTCACGCTGGAATTGAGCCAGAAGAAAGGGCAGAATGCTGCTGACCTCGAACGAATCCACAATCGCGAATGACGTAAGTACTACCAAATCAAATACGAACGTCTTAAGGGCACATGTGCTTTGTAGATCCTCCGAAAAATCGAAACGGAGCGAAGCTACACTAATTAGCTCACAAATTTAAGCACACAGCCGAGGCACTAGCAGCCTGCACCAAGTTTAAAATAGGAACGAACTCAAAAATTTACCAGTTACCAGTTATCAAAACTTTCCAAAATTTTTGGGCCAGAAGATGCAGAAAAAAACAGCCTGAAAAATGATACTGCAAGAAGAGATATCCTTTATCTAGCAACAAATAGAATAGTGCAGAATAATTGCAATAAGGGTTGCCTAAGCGCCATACACAAATATCTGTAGGAATATGACCAAAATAAATTTAATTTGTAAAATATGGGTAGTTATTCGAAGAGTTGCTTACCAAACTGCTTGATAATTATAGGAAAATAATTAAAAACCAGATACAGCCAATTATACCTAGTTTAAAGCATGCAAAAATTGGCAAAAGCCAACCATAAATATTCAGGTTCAAAAATTCAGCTAGCAAAAGTTCAATACTACGGGGGACGCTCCAAAAGTATCGTAACAAAGCCTAGCTTGCAAAATACAATCCGGGGGCACATTGTATAGAAATTTATTTTCGGTGGATAATGTACTTCAAGCGAAAACACAAGGTACTTCCTTTCGCAGCGATAAACATCGAAAAAAATCCATTGCTACTGTTTAAAAAAATTGCTATCCTATGAGGACTTGAAATGGTACTTGTCATGGGCGAATATAAAGATGAAGTCAGACATCAAGCGAACCACGCAGTCACCACATCGGGGCACTTAAAATAAGTTATCTGGAAAAACACTTAAACATAGAGTGCAAATCCAGAATATATAAAGCATTTGTAAGACCAATCATGACTTACGACGGCTAAGCCAGAGCCGACAATGTAGTCACCAAAAGTCAAATGAGATCAACTGAAATGAAGGCACTAACAGCTATCGGATATACACTATTGGATAGACAACGAAACACGCATATGAGAGAAAAGTGTAAAGTGGACGATGTGCTACGCTGGGCGAGAGGGCAAAGAAGAATGGAACGAACACGTCACCAGAATGGCAGCCACCAGATTAGCCAAAATAGTTCGCAACGGAAAATCCCATAATACAAGACCCCCAAACAGGCAGCCCAAAAGATGACGTGACAGCTGGTAGTCAACTTCACAAAAGCAGCTAAGATAGATAGAAGGCATTTCCAGAAATAAAAGCAAACGAATCGACTTTAAAGTAGAAAGAAAAATAAATGCAGGAGAAAAATGTTCTCAAATTGAATAATGTCAGACATGTTGAATACATTCTCGACCTAGTAGTTAATGACGTGGCGTTGTATTCGAAGGTTGAAATAGATACATTCTATGCTATTAACCCATTTTTTTAACTTCTTTAAGATATGCATCTGTAGTCAACAATGAAAACACTCCAAACTGTTTGTGGTGCCTACATCTTCCAGTAGAAATTGCAATTCAGTGATTTACGAAAACGATCTTAGGCAAAAATAAATTCAATTGACACCTATTTCGACACGATCTAATACAATTTTGGAAAATGTTAAAGCTTAATATTGGCTGTCTGTATCTAAGCAAATTACATTAATATAAAATGTATACCCTTAAAGTTCTATAATTTTTCCGTTAAAATGGTAAATTGCAACCAACTGTATCAAGATCGCTCCAAAAACAACTGACTCAAATTTGTTTGTGTTTAATCTTTTTTGAAATAAAAGAAACCAATAGTATGTATACAGAATGTTTTGTCGTCATAGGAGTGTTGCAAACTGTAGGAAATTCAAGGCTGCAAAAGTTATACTATATGGTACCCAATTTGTATTTATTTTTAGGCATAATATTTATAAAATTTGGTTTTTGTACTTTTGCTTATAGGTTAGCTCTTTTGCATGAGCAAGTTGAAACTATTTTAATTGAGTGGGGTTGCATGTTAATGATGGTTTTCAGTAACGCCCGTTGTTATAACACTGTTCCAATTTGATTTTCACATAAGACAGACGTGTTGGTTCGTTTACCGGCTCAAAGATGTAATTTTGTTGTATTTTGTTCAAAATTTCGTGTAGTTAAAAATAAGTCGTTTAAATCTTCATAGTTTTACTATGCCGCGGTTCTTCGAAGTCATTGATACCAAAATTGATATCATACAAACACATTGCTTATCTACTTATGTATCAGAATTATTCTATAAAATGTCATCTGTTTGAAGTGGCACTCAACTTTTTTCTTTGTGTAACCATGTAACGCTAGCTTCCGCATAACTTTTAAACAAACATTAAAAATGTATTAAATTTATGCATCGCCCATCCAAGCGTTATGACGGGTTGCATCTTGCCGACGTCCGAAGAAGAGATAACGAACGCAGGCCCGATCTGCGCCATAGACACGAAGAGTCGATCCTCGCGCTGCTCTCCTACCTAAGGATGTCCAAAGTGGTTGCTTTGATAACACGACGCAAGGCATATAAAAGCAGTTTTCGCGACCAGTCAAGAGACTTAGGCTTCGACTTCTACTTGACACTTCGATTCCGAGACTTGAGTTTATCCCGACTCAAGTTTACCTGTCCTGTTCCGTCCTGTTTCTGTCCCGTCCGAATCAATTCTTTACCCTTATTCTCTCTCCTGGAGAATCTTCCTAAAGATCAGCCCCGAAATCAGTCTGAATCGGCGACTTGTAAAAGAGTGCCCGATTCCTGATTTGTTATTCTGAAGATCCGTTCCGAAATCAGTCTGACTCGGCGATTCGTAAAGGGGTCCAGAGTCCTGATTTGTTAACCTGGAGATCTATTCCAAAATTAGCCTGAATCGGCGACTCGTAAAGGAAGCCCGTTTCCTGATTTAATAACCTGAAGGCCCGCTTCGAAACTAGTCCGAATCGACGACTCGTTGACAGTGTCCGATTTCTGGTTTGTCTTTCTAAACACCCTGACACAACCTGCTGTGTAATTTGCCCCGCAATAAGCATAACAAATATCGTATTGCAAAGCTTCTAGGCGCCGCAAATTCGCGGCCGCTTGAACTATTAATTACCTTAACTGCAGTCATTCACCTACCTGAAGATTCCTTGAGACGTAGAAATCCGTCCGCATCGAGCAGGAGCGATCAGTTTCTCTGCAATCATCACCGCCGAACAAGATTTCTACACGAGCAGCTCGAGGTTCGTCCAAAGTCAGCTGATCTACGCCGGGAATAGCACGCTTTCTCCGCAAATCCACGGCGACGCAGCGATCTCCCGTGAAGGCATTTTCAGCCGGGCTCCAGGTGTAGTAAACACATGAAATAACTTAATTGCTTCTGTAATTCTAACCTCAGTAAACGACAAGATAAAACTAAGAGGTTAAGCGCCGGCTATTTCGAACTACCGTTTAGGCCGATTGCCTTCTGGAGCGGTGCGTTCCAAAAAAGCCGTCGAGAGAAGTCATTCAACGAGCCGGATCCGTCCGCAACACACCGGCGCAAGGTTGCCGCGACTTCAGGACCAAACGAAGTGCGACGCGCCCGGCGAATTTACTATTTTGTACAGTATACATTTTATTTTGATATTCGAGTGAATCTTACGTTTGTAACTATAGCTAAATAAAATAAAGCTATCTAAGGTAATTTTCTGGTGTTTGTTTGCTAATCAAATATATATCTGAGAGAATAAATCTCTCCGATTTGAGCTAACCTGAGGTAGTAATTTTGACGCCCTTAGTAAGGGGGTAAAACGTCACAGCCATATGAACATTTTACCCTAGCACCTAAGTGACTTACTTTCCAATATTTTAATCTAAACCATATGCACAGCACTCACACACGCAAATGCGTTTAAGTACTTCAATAAAGATAGCTACGAAATTCACCAAAAATCTCTGAGCTATATTAAAAGTTAAGAAATAGTTATTATGCTTTATATAACTTTAAACATGTTTATAAGGCACATTTCAGTCCAAAAGGATATTTCTGTATGTTTATACTGGTTAATATTTTAATAAATAAAGCTGTAAAAAACGTTTATCGCAGTTCATTTGGTAATGTACTACATTTCTACATTCAAAATCGTTGAGAAATGTGGTACGTTCCTGCATTAGCAATACTTTTCTGCATAGCAACAGCGATTCGTTTTACGTTTGGCAGTACTGAAGTATGTCAAATTCAAGGTTAGTAGGTTAGGTTTTGAGTCAGTTTTGACACAGACTGACGCAAAACCTAACCTGCTAATGTCGAATTTGACATAATCTTACAGTGTCACCAACAATACACTTCAGTGCTGCCAAATGCATAACATCAACTGGAGCTGCTTATTGTGCTTTAGTACATAGAAATGATATCTGCTCAACTTGGTTATGTTTTGACATTTAGTGTCACTGTCATGTAAAAATTTAATTTTTTACATTTCGTATGAAATGCGATAAAATAGTATACGCAACACGTTAGGAAAGTGGTTTTACTGAACTCGAATGGCTATTTAAGTACTCGCTAACGCTCGTACTCAAACCAGCCATACTTGTTCAGTAAAATATTACTTTTTTAAACTTGTTGCGTAATACATATACTATTTTCGCATTTTCTATAATAATGTGCTATTTTACTAAATTTAAAATCGTCTAATAACGTAGTACTTTGGTGCATAGAAATGTCACTTGACTACATGGTAAAGTTACTGTCAAATTCGAGGTTAGCAGGTTAGATTTTGCGTCAGTCTGTGTCAAAACTGACGGAAAACCTAGCTTGATAACATCGAATTTGACATAGACTCAGAGTGCTACCGCTACTGGACTTTTTTAATGAACATGTGGTATAATGCTTTTATATAAATGTTAGTTTATAAATATTAATACAAAATGCTAAAAAATAGTATACATACTTCGTAAGAAAAGTAGTTTAACTAAACGTATGTTGTAACGTCCTGCTGAGACGTTAAAGTACCCCGGTAGCTCTTTATGCGGGGGTCACGGCCTACTAACACATCCAAAGAAAATTAGTCGAAAATAAACGTGTATTGTTCTTCATATATATATATATATATATATATATATATATATATATATACAACAATAAAAATAAAATATGGTTGCTTAATATAACAAAACTGTCAACTGTCTACAATAAATAATTTCGTTTTCGGACGTTTTAACGCCTAATAGCGGCTGCAACCCTTCAGTCCTTAGTATCGGCTCGTAGAGTTTCGCTAGTTGCGTTTAGAGGGCGTGGACGGTCTGGTTTCTTGCCAGATTTCGCCAAAATGGTCGCTAATTCTGCAGACAAACAGAAATTACTTTGTGCTAATAAGGATAGTGTTATGAGGGGATTAAATTGATATTAATTGGTGAATCTGAGTGTCCAAGTGCTTGTGACTTAACGGTGAGTTTGCCTCTGTTCGGGTTAGAATATTATACTTTGTAATAAGGAGATTCTGACAGCTGATCCGAGAATTCGTTTTACAGCAAAATTCCGGACTTATACGGGGTGCCGTCAGGAAGTCGGAGAGTTCACGTCGTGTTCGATGCCTCAAATTTAAAGCTGCACCGACGGTTTTCGAGTTATCCCAAGCAGGGGGTCTGGGAAAATCTACGGGGAAGATGGGTACTAGGCGAATGCACGCTACGTGGGCCGGCAGCGGACGTGGTTTGAACTAGTCATAGATCAACGCCAAGTTTAACCGAATTCTAGGTGGATGGTGGTTATTTGTCACAGATCAGCGCCTAAGCATTCACCAGAGCAAGATAAAGGTTAACTAGTAGCACGATCAGCCCAAGCTAGGTCGGGGTCTCAGAAAAGGGCTGTTATGCACTTCACTGGAAGCAGCGCCTTGTGCACAACTCAAGTCGGTTTTTCGGAAAAGGAGAGGTTATTGCTTCAGGCAGGCGGACTATGAGTTTTTCCTTCTACCCGGAGCGCTTGCTTTTATACAGTTTTAGGGCCCGCGTTATAGCAAATTCCGACTGGGAATTTTAATAGTGGGGAAAACGGCTGCGTTGAAGACGCGCGTTACGAAGCCGTGCACCGCGTAACCCCTGCTTAAAACGTGCACTAAAAATACCTGGCTAAAATGTAGCGAGATGGCGGCATGCAAATTTGGAATAACTAAAATTATTTGTTAGTTAAAAATTTGCATCGGAGTTATCGTTATAATACAGCTTTTTAAGTTACTCGCTTGCTTCGCTCGCTCGTACTCAATTAAGCTATATTCGTTAAGTAAAACTTTACCTTTCTAAACTTGTTGTGTAATATACTATTACCGGTTTCAGGATATTAAGCCTTTGTTTACATATAGAAAAGTAAGCTGTTCATAATTGTATCTGCACGGCAATACTTCTGTATCGTACATGACCACCACTATCATACTGCAACCGATAAACTATTGAAAAAACCACATATGTGGCAGTTATGATACTCATAACATTACTAGATATGTTAACAGCTATAACCATTGTTACCGATTCCAAGGCAAATTACACATTAATCCAGACTCTGTTCATCTACGCTTTTCAACGAGAAGATTCCCGCCGATACTTTGTCTAAGTCTCACCAATCCATTCCCAGTTGGGCCTATCGACTACCGAGGGCTGGAAAATGCGTGTTGTACTGCAGTAATCCTTTTGTACTGCACTTACCTTGAAACCAGAGTTGGATTTCCGGTCCTGGTGAGGTTTTTAAAAATGAAAAATACGGATGGATACTTCTACATAATTCCATCGCTCGGAAGTGATGTAAATCTGTGGATCCCATGTTACTAAAACATGTAGCATGTAACAGATTCCTTGCTAGAGTTGGAACTCTTTAGTCTCGATAAAATTCTAGGTAGTACTTTGACCATATGACCACAGTAGTTGGTGTCTAAGCTACCTGGTACTTCGCATGCCTTGTTTATAACAAACAAACAACTTGAATATATACCCTGTCCCTTCATAACCACTGCATTTCAACTACCGGTATTGGATATTTTGCACAACCTGCCCTACCCTGGAATGCGAGCCATTATGCAACTGGTTTCCTCCGAATTCGTACGGCCATTTATGACAAAGAACTATAGTGCCTGGAGGAAGCAATGCACCATGGTTCTAAGGTCACTTGGTACTATTATCGCCAGTAGAAGGTTTTGCGACCGCATCCTCCAAGTGACCCAAAGCCATCCCCGTGTCAGACATTACTCTTGAAACGATAGCCAGAGAAGTTCCCACAACTACATTTCTAGATTCAGCGTGACCCTACTAATAGGTACTAGCCATTTAAGAAACTCACTAACCTTA
Source organism: Agriotes lineatus (assembly GCA_940337035.1). NCBI lineage: Eukaryota > Metazoa > Arthropoda > Insecta > Coleoptera > Elateridae > Agriotes > Agriotes lineatus. The sequence continues at coordinate 27,840 of CALNHX010008518.1, read as the reverse complement.
TTGGGTCACAGCATCTCTGCACCACTTTATATTACAGTGCAGCAAATTGAATGATCGAGCGTTTCCACGGCTAGCCAAAGTCTTCTATCGAGTGCCATGTTACGGTATAATCGGGATTTTACGACAACCGCGGACCCTGCTTACAACAAGCTGGTTTGCGTTGGGAGGAAACGATATTAAGCTCTCAATCGTCCGCAGCTGGCTTACCGGAAAGATGCTGTTTATGTTACCCGCAAAGTCCGGTTTTGCTTTAGTACAGTGAAAATGTCGATGATTATCAGGGCGCTACCGTGAAAATTCAATCTGTAGCTGTATGAATCTGCCCCTTCCATAGTCGAAGCAACGGGCGTCGGTGCAAAGGATATTTATGTAAAAGCTTACTTTATTTTTAACTAAAAATCTAATTGTTTTAGCTACGAAAGTACCAGATTCAATTATACTTTCTTAAAAATCATCCAATCAATGGCTAAACACAAGTTTTGAATTTAACGCGCTTTAAGGGCTCGTCTCTCATTACTCAAGCGAGATGTCTTACACTCGAAGAAACAAAAATTTTGTTTAACAAATGAGATCTATTACACTTTTATATGACTGGGTCTGTACAACAAGAAATGTAAAATGGAAATAGAGCGGTTACTACAGGTTAGACATAAACCAATATATAAAATTGTAGCTTCGTTATTTAGTAATCATCACAGTCTAAACGCTTAAATAGAACAAATGAATAACACAGCAAAAATATAATATATTGAAGAACGATGTCTGTAACTAGTGAGAGAGAGGGGGAAGAGAGAACTTGCGGCTATTTCCCGCATACATCATAAAGCTTTTTATATAAACCAATAATATTCGTGCAACATGATACTGGTATTGTTAATTTATAGACAGCGATAAAAGCAACACAAAAAGATTGTGACATTAACTCAAATCTATTACTGCTCAAGCGAGGGCCTCTTAATTTATGAATTTTACTGGAGGCAAACCACAATTCGATGGGGAACTTTAAAATATAGTAGAGGCACCTGCTAAAATTGACCTCAAAGGGGCTGTAGCAGGGTAGGGGGCTGATGTCTCCCAATAAGCCTCAACTTCCGTAGTAGACCTAATTTACAGTTGTGTGGGTGGCCTAGAGCTGAGCAGATGCAGACGAAAGCGTGAAGCTCCCATCCTCAAGCGATACACGAAACACGACACACAGCTGCGCCAAGCTCCCGGATTGATAAAGACCTAAGTTTAAATTCATTGAAGCAAAGAAAAACGCACATGCGTTGATATAATAATTAAAGAAGGCTGAATCGTGGCGTCATTTAAATCCGGATTACGATCCGAAGGAGTGGCAATCGCACAATGCAGCTCATATCATCTACAGCAAAAATTTCATTCGCACAACGGCTTCAAGAAATCTCAGCGACCCGGGGCTTTGTTCGCACTCTCGAAGTTTACGTCCGTTTGATTCTAAGCGCAGCATACAAGTCCTTATAAACGGCACGAATACGGCTCTGCAATCGGTATACAATAAAAGTTTGCAAAAATTAGAGTAGGGCTCCGTCAAACTTGGTTCTCATCGAGCATCTTCGTGCGCCCGAGACGACACTCTCACAAGGCACGTTTTGACTTTTCAAGCTCTGAGCATCAAGTTCTCCAAATTTGGCATTTGTGTAACCCCCTTCCGTTCGTGACTCCGCTTATAGACGACTCTTTTTATCCTCACTATGCTTCGTCGATCTCATCGCGTAGAAACTCCAATTTGGCAGAAAGCTTCAGTATCTAGACGGCTTCCAAAAATTTAGTATGTCGACGCGCGGTCAGACCACTCACGTGAAACGTATTCTGAAACCACACGTGTTGCCTGGAGCTCTCTGACGAAGAATGCGGAAGAATCGACACGGCATAACAAAAAAAAGGGAAATACCTTAACAGGCATACGGATCCCAAGTGTGTGGAGTGCCTTCCTACGGTTCTACATGTGCATTCAAACCGCCGAATTGGTATACAAAGAATATATACGCATACCAGGAGACGTTTTTACCGCCACCAAAGACCAGAATGCTATTTAATATGTCGTCAAGTTGAGGAAGCATTTTAGTACCATGCGGGCAACAAATGTCCAGCACCACGGCAGACTCGTATTCAATGCAATATAATGAACAACGCAGCTCGCAGGCCCTTTCAATACATCTGCAATATGCCATTCCTTGTGCTGTCTCGATCTGCGAAAACTTTTACCATGGAAAGTTTCTCATAGCAGACTACTATCTCCATCGATATGCTTTAACCCGCCTACGCGGCATTTGAGGGGGCAAATACACCCAACCGTCATCAACCCCCCAAAAATTCAACCAAGGGCAATAAGAGCAACCCACCCCAAGACTATGGTCATTAGGTCAGGCCTCCAGGTATATTTTGTGGACTACTAGCAACTCGCTGGATAATTTCCTGACTTTATCACTGACAAGTGGATCATCTAGCAAAACTCGTAATTCCTCGAAGAATGTGACACCAGTGACATCATTGTCTGGGATGATGTCCGGAAAATCAAGCAGTTAAAAGATTACCAAATTAAGATGAAGCAGTCAATAGACACCAGACAATACTGTAGAAAAGAGTTTTAGAAGTGTTAATCTGGTGTTAATTTACTTAGTATTTTAATTATTTACGCGTATGTGGAGCAAGAAGCTAAAACAGTATTGTTGCGAATAATCTTGAAATCTAACTGATCTCAACTTACACTTTTAAATGATTAAGTTATTTATTACAAAACTATATTATTGGCAAATTTACAAGTGACAAGCAATTCCATATATCAACAACTCGTTTCTATAACAATATCATCACATATACGTAAATAGTAAAACGTTGCAGTTCTTTCATCCTCTCACCAATGAAATTCCTTAGAATTTTATTTATTCACACTCATATGAATCCTTTTGACTTTTTGCACATAAAATGCCCTCTTTAAAGAATTTTTCCAAATTCCAGCTATCTTCCAAAATCAATTCTAGAAGAAATAGGAGTTGGATGGGACGAGTAACAATGCCGTTTTCAGTCTTCACTTTTGCAACACGTGATATGTTATCCTTTCCAGGGATTAACTCTATCATACGACCAGGTGGCCAATGTAAGCGCTTCACATTATCAGATTCCACCAAAACTAATTCACCTTTTCAAAGTGTGCGAGTAGATCTTTCCTTAGCTCGGTTAACCAACAATGACAAATATTCATTGCGGAACCTTTGGTGAAGCTCCTTTCTCAAGGTAGTGAGATATTTCCAGCGATAACGTATTTTGTCAGAATCAGACTCACATCCTTCAGGAAATTGTAATCCACTTGGAGTACTCATAAACATAGATGGAGTTAAAAGCTCTAACTCGCCACCATCTTCAGTGACATAGGTTAAAGGTCTTCCTCTTCTTCATGGCCTCTTCCACAATTAATAAGACGTCTTCGAGTTCACTTTTTTTTAGAGTAGCCTTTCCAATAGTTCTTTTCATTAAATCTTTCATATTGCGGATAAGTCGTTCCCACAATCCGCCCCACCAGGGTGCTGTAGCCACATTGAACTTCCACTGAATGGGTTTCAGTTGAGACAAGTCTTGAATTGTTCTCCAATTCAACGACCTAAAGAAATTATTTGTTCCATGAAAATTAGTGTCATTATCACTAAATATTACCCTTGGACGACCATTCATTCGAATGAACTTCTTCAAAATTTTTATAAAAGCAACTGTACTTAGGGAAGAAATAACTTCTAATCGTACGGCACGGAAGAGTGCACAGGTGAAGATCAACACCCAAACTTTTTTATAATTTTTCAAGAATAAAGGACCAGCTACATTCACTCCAATAACTTCAAACACATTAGCATCTTGTATTCGTTCAATTGGTAGCGGGGGTGGACTAGCAATAGCAGATCTTACGGAATTCCTTTTACATTTGATGCAACTGTTTAAAACTGATTTTATTGTTTTTGTTGCTTTTAGGATTCAATATTTTTCACGTAATTTCACATCAGGAATTCTACACCAGCGTGACAACGATACATATCTAAAATCAATTATTTCACGTTCTCATTCTTTCCAGGAAGCACTGCAGGGTAGCGGAAGTTTTCGAAATCTTCTCGTAAAATCTTCTTCGGTTTTACTCGAATAATATTATTCGAATCCACGTAAGTGTTTAAAGTCGTCAGTTGGCTTTTATCAATAAAGGCTTCTTGTTGAATACTCCGTATGAAACTCACCTCAGGTAGTTCCAATTCTATAGCAGTTAATTTTCCACTTCGTCTCTGTGCAATTTTCTTTACATTGTTGATGAAGCGATGACATCATGCTAAAATACGAATCCACTGTCTGAAGGTGAAGTTTTTCTTCAACTCGTCAAGAAGCAACCTGACGGTGCTTTTAGCAGACTTTTTCCTTTCAGCTTGAACAAACTCCTCGAATACTTCTTCCTGTTGATATGGCCAGTTCTCTTGTTTATCCTTTAACCACTGAGGACCTTCCCACCATTTCTTTTCTACAAGCTGTGTAGGTAAGCAGCCTCTTGAGGACAAGTCTGCTGGATTCATAAACCCTGGAACGTGTCGCCACTGATTAACATCAGTCAATTTTCTTATCTCCGTCACCCGGTTACCCACGTACGTACTCCACTGTTCGCTTCTTCTTATCCAAGCTAACGCAGTATTGAAATCAGACCAGTAGATGATAGGAAGATCATCCATATTCAATGTTTTTATTACAGTTGCAGCCAATCTGGCTCCAATTAAACATCCTAGCAATTCCAGTCTTAGAATAGTGACCGGATTCACAGGAGAAGCTCGTGCTTTTGCCGCTATTAACTGAACAAATACCTGAATAGGGTGTTGTACCTTCAAGAACACCACTGCACTGTAGGCTACATTACTTGCATCCGTGAAAACATGCAGAGTCCAGTGTTGACGATCACTTTCTTCACCAATGAACCACCGTGGTATGCGTATTCGATTTAAATCTTGTAGTTGAGCTACCCATGTACAAAATAACCTATTTTCATCGTTTGGCAATCTTTCGTCCCATTTCATTTTATTTATCCAAATTCTTTGCAATATTATTTTAAGAGAAATAATAGCTAGGCTTACAATTCCAATCGGATCAAATGCCCTTTGGGCTAATGATAACAGAGTTCTTTCCGTGACTATTTCAGGAATAGGGATATCTTTCACATTTACGAATAATTCGTCTGTTAATCGATCCCAAAGAACTCCAAGAACTGATACAGTATGAGTTGAGGGATCTTCCATCTCATCTATATTGGACATCCATAAACGTAAGTCCATCTTAGCTTCACTTAATAATGCAATTGACTTCTTCCGAAAATATTGATACTCTTCAATTGAATCTTCTGAGCAGACACAATTATCCACATAAAGGGTTTGTAACAGTCTTTCAGCAAATTGCTTATCTGACGAATTCGCCTTTAAATGGAACTCTAATAGAGCACCCAATATCAATGGACTACATGTAGCTCCGAACATAACTCGGACATGGCGATATTCAATTAATTCCTGTTTTTCTTTATTCTTCCACCAAACAAAACGCATGCAATCACGGCCTTGTTCCTTAACTTCAATCATTTGAAAAGCTTTTCGAATATCTAAAACGAATTCTATCTTTTTTTCTCTAAATTGGAGCAAAATCTCCGGTATCAACTGAATATAATTCCTCCCTTTCTTCAAACAATCATTTAACGACGGAGCTTTTCCTACTTTACAGGAAGCATCAAATACTGGCCGTACAGGAGTGGTCATACTGCTTAGCTTTATTACAGCTCGATGTGGAAGATAGTGAACTTTTCCCCGCATCAGTGGCATCTCTGCTGACACCTCTTCAATAAATCCTTCAGGTTTCCAGTCTTGAAAAAGTGTTGAATAAGATTCGAACAACTTGTTTTTGTAGAGTTTTCTTGTTGTCAACTCAAGTCTCTTAATCGCTATTTCTTTATTAGTAGGTAAAGGAAGGTGCTCATCAACCCAAGGAAGGGAAATAACATATCGACCATCCTGCTTCCGGCTCAACCCATCAACAAATTTCTTCTTGTCGTCTTCCTCTCGCTCTGCAATGGTCTTCACATTAGTTCCATCGTGAATACCAATTACATCCAAATCCCACAACTGTGAAATGGAAGCGTCATTAAGAGCCATTGACAGTACACACATAGATAAACTGTCTTCATTAACTCCTCTTAACTTCCCACAAAGCGTCCAGCCTAGCTTTGTCTCAATTGCGACAACACCACAAGCAAGAGTAGTTATTTTTCCAGTCAATATTTTTCCATATACATCAGCTCCAAGTAAAATTTTGATAGGAGAACATCCCTTGCCAACATCTGATAATTTTACTTTGTTTTTCTTCAGTTCTTTCAGAACATTCGAAGTTGAGTTCGAAATTCGAGGAATAAAATTACAAATCTTATGCTGGTCTCGAACGTTGATGATGCAGGAATAACTACCATCGACGTTCTCTAATTTCAGTTGGTATTTATTATGCCGTACAACTTCTGTCTGTGTCCCTCCAAAAATGTAATGAGATACATCTTCCACTGCCTGTACTTCTAGTCCTAACTCAGCTGCTGTTGACTTTAAGATATATTAGCCTTGAGATCCATTGTCCAAAAATGCACGTACTACCTTTCTTTTATCCCTATTACGTATTGTGACGAGAATAGTTTGAAGGGCAATTTGCTTGGAACAGATTTGATTAGCCATGCCAGTCATACTTTCAGTGGACGTCATTAGCACTGACATTACTTTTGGTTTTTCAGTAGAACGCGTATGTTCTATCTCATGATTCTCAAAGTTTGAACACATCACAGGATGATGTTTTCCTCCGCAGATAATACATCAGAAGAGAAGAGATAATACATGCCAGCTTTGCTCTACAAAGTCTTGCAAAATGTTTTGATCTAAAGCATAATTTTTTCTCCTTAAAAATGCTTCGTTTCCTACTCAACGGCCAATATTTAGCAGTTTTGCAGTCCTTGCTCTCATGATTTTTATCACAGAACAAACAAGCAGACGGTTCTCCTGAATAACAACTTGAAAGTGTGGATGTCTGTTGTAGAGGTTTATATTTTTATCTACTAGCAACATGATATTGTACATTTTTCCACGACCGGGAGTAAAAGTCGGTTTCTATAGCATCAAAATTGTGGCAGAAGTAAAACATTTACTCCCTAGAGACTAAATAAGACAAAAATTTCCCTAGGGAATTTTCATTATGACTGACACAACAATTATGTCAAATTCGAGGTTATCAGGTTAGGTTTTGCGCCAGTTTGTGTCAAAACTGACGCAAAACCTAACCTGCTAACCTCGAATTTGTGAGTTCTTGTAATAATGACTTACAGTGCCACCAACTTTAAAATTTACCATAGGCTACTAGTTTTAAAATAATTGTAACTAAAATGTCAATAAATAACGTTTAAAAAACGGGTTTTCGTTTGAAATCTACCTGCAACGTGAAAAAAATAGTATATGCAACTCGGAGAGAATGCTATTTTGCTTTAGTGCAATTTCTGACTCTCGGGCTTCGCCCTCTAGTCAGAAATTGTACCTCAAAATGACGCATTTTTCTCCCTCTTTGCATAATCTACTATTTCGCCATAGAAACAAAATATGAAAAGCTGCTCATAACTCCCAAGGGACTTGTCAAATTATTTCTCCCTCAAACTCATGGTAACAATGCAACTACAATTAACGTCCTAGCAACCATACAATGAGGCAATCCTTGATGTTACTTACATATTCTAATTTTAAATGTCATTATGACATTTTGAAATTTCATAATATTTTTAAGAATATGCTAGTAGATAAAATATTGTATGCACCACGGGAGATATTCATGTTCTTTACCTTCGGTTGACTTACAGACCTCGAGCCAGAGGCCCTCGGTCTGTAACACATGTCAACCTCAGAAAAAAAAACATATTCATATCTCTCTTAATGCATAAATATCTATTTCTGAACATTTTCTTTATTTTTGTCCTTCTCAAATCCTCCACGTGCCAAGTTAATTTTTTGGTGAATATCCATTTCCTTCTCCAAAAAATTCATGAGACGATCCAGTCGGCTTCTCGGAGGCTCATCTTTGCTACTATCACAGGAAGACATCGGACGACGTTGCCAAGTAAGCAGTATATCTTCCGGAAGACTTGACTCCACTAATGGAAACAACCAGGTTGTAGGATCTACCTTTTCTAATTTCAGAGTTATCAATGTTCTCAAATGGGATTCCAATTTCAAGTGCAGCATATGAAAAGGAATTTTGACGTTAGAATTGACATTTGAAATTACTAATTTTAATAATTCCTGTATATACACTTGCAGAAGCAAGTCTTCGTTACCATATTTTCTCTTCAAAACCTTAATCACCTTAGGATAATTTTCATTGCTCTGAGAATAACTACTTGCAATTTTATAGGCATCCGTTCCGGGTGTCAATGATTGTAGCAGGTACTGGCAGTTGTCACTGCCATGTAAAGTAGGGTCTGCATCAATCTTCTCAAATTGAGCTCAATATCCAAGCCAATCCTTTAGGTCTCCACTAAACTTCTTCAGTTCAAGTTTTGGCAGACGACAACCTCTTCCCCCACCATTAGATTCAATGACAACGCTTGGTGAGGAAAGGGAAACTGGCTCAGGATTTTCCAAAATCTTTTCCGCCTTCATTCGTGTAGCCATAACTTTGCGTTTCATAACTTGAATTAAGTCATATTCTACATCTTGTACGTCATCACTAGCATTGTCAATCGCCATCTGTTCCGTAATCTTTTGGTCCAGCTCTGACAGCGAATTATAGGCTTCATTCAGTAATTGTAGGACAAGACACACGTCTTCTCGTTTTACGCGTTCTGAAGAACATAGCTCTTGCAACTCTGCCACCAGCTTATTGACTTCATTACGGACAGGTCTTCTCGCTCTTTGTAACGCATCCATTGTAATCACCAACTTAATCACTGATCACGTCGGAGTCACCACGATGTTGCGAATAATCTTGAAATCTAACTGATCTCAACTTACACTTTCAAATGATTAAGTTATTTATTACAAAACTATATTTATTGACAAATTTACAAGTGACAAGCAATTCCATATATATCAACAACTCGTTTCTATAACAATATCATCACATATAAATATACTCTGTTCACTTTAGTCCCGGATTGTCAATGTCAAAATCCAATTAAAAACAATCCTTTATATCATGGTTAATACTTTTAAGTCAAGCTATGGGTAACTAGAAACAATTAATTAAGTTACTAATGTCAAAACTATAAATTATAGGTTATGGTTAAAATAATATTTGCTAATTATATTATATTGTGATGCAGAAAGTGAAATTTTTGAAAATGCTTAAAAGTAAAACGACGTATTAAAACCATTAAATGTATTTTAAATATTTTACATAATGTTTTCAGGTACATTTAGTAACAATAACGCAATATACAAATGTAATACCTATATGCAATGCACTTTATAACAACATCATTAAAAATTAAAGTCTTATTTTTATTAGTACTAATCTTAACATTTTATCATTACCGTAGGTACACATTTTATGAAAATAAGAAATAATTACATTTTTGCCTGTAGTAATCTTTTGAGTGAAAGCATAAACATCATAAATAACTTAACAATAAATATTTTATACATCATTAATATTATTATGATTAAATGAAATAGATTTGATAATGAATCTTGGATTTAAAAATAATTTATGTAATTTAAGAAGGGTTTAATTTGCTTTATGTTAATACGCAAATTTTGGTTTAACTAAAGAAGTAATAGGTACTAACCTGAAATTCAATTATGTAATTTTGAAATTTGAATACAGAATATTCTTTAAAATTCTGGATAGGTGTTCCTAAATTTGTTATCATTCATTCCACACTTTCATCAATACGTTCAGACATTACAATTTCATCAGTTGAATCTGAATCTGAGAAACTATCAAGTTCTGATTCTGAATCAGTCTCAGCTAATGAAACTATAATGGGAGGAATATCATCCACACTACAATGTCCCATTAATTTAAGCCAATCATCCCTTATAAGTTGTTCGCAGTGTTTAATAGAGTTTTGCCACATTTCAGCAGTGAATTTTGAGAGAGCTTCTTTCCATTTTGCTACCTTATCTTTCGAAGAAGGCAGTAAGTTTATATGTTTGTTATAGTAAGTTTTAGCAAACCCCCATGCCATTTCTATTGGATTATATTGACAATGATATGGGGGGATTCCAAGAACTTCATGGCCATGAGTGTTGAGTATGTTATCTATGATGTACTTTTTGGTATAACTTTGCTGGTCCAAAATAGGTTTTATGATATTCCAAAGATCTTTTCGAGTGTGTGTTTTATCAAAAGGTACCCCATTCATTGTAAGCCATTCCTCCATCTGAGCTTTACGAGAATTAGAAGTGGGTGGTTTATCAGCAAGCATAAAATCGTAAGCAGCATTATCCATTACAATTACACATTTATCTTGCATCTTATTGAGAGCTGGAATTAACTGGTTTTCCACCCACTTTCTAAATGTCTCGCCGCACATGTTTTTGTGGTAATCCTTATGTTGAATTTTGTCGTCCAAAATTAAACTGCACCCCTCTAAAAATCCAGAAGAAGATCCTGCATGCAAAATGGTATAACGTTTCTCTTCACTTTTAATTTTTCTTGGATTACCCTGTAAATTTGTAGGATGTACCCATCTTCGCAATTCGGTACCGTTTTGGTAAATCCAAGTTTCATCTAAAAACACAAAGTTGATTTCTTCACTAGAATTTAGGTATTGCAAATATCTTCTTAAAAATTTAACCTACAATACTTTGACATGCGGTTTTTCACATAGTATAAACCTACAGTTTGCTTTTTTATAAACATATCCCATACTTTTCAATATATTATAAAAAGTTGTCCGCCCACCCATAAATTCCAAATTTGTTTTACTGTAATTATATAAATGAGATACTGTGAAATAATCTCCTTTTTCATTTAAACGATAAATATAACGTGATAAATCTTCTTTGTATGCATTTTCCCAAAATGCTGTTGATCGACGTTTTTCTTTGAATTTTGGACTGCTTAATGGTTCTCCCTTATTAAATTTGTTTAAAATATCATGAACTTAGTTAGAACTGATCTGGAAGAAGGTAATTAGAACTTGCTACCTAATGTAATTTATTTCCATTTTTACTCACAGAAAATATTCTTGCTAATTTTTCATAAATCTCTTTTTTATTTGCGTTGGGCAATGATTCTTTAAATTCTATATAGCTTTTTGCAACTGCCGACTTTTCTCTGCACGTTAAGAGGGTTCTTTTCTTTGAAGATGACATCCTTAAATCAAAATATTTTTTATTTTGATCTGACTTAAGCAAAAATAAATAAAAGTTGCCAGGTAACAAAAACGCTAATTTTAAAAATTACGCTTTTGTGTTGTCCAACCTAGCAGTAACAAAAAAACCAATCGAAATTCAACAGTGCTACCATAAAACGTAATTTTTGACAATCCGGGACTATAGTGAATGGAGTATAGTAAAACGTTGCAGTTCTTTCAAGTATTTATGTATTTAGTGCAAATACTGCACGTTTATGGCACGCGGCATGAATTATTCAACGAGGCGAGGCCCTGAGAAGTGTAATAATCACACTTTTGGCTTGCGTTAGATAATCTCTTTTTGAGATCATAACAAAAGTAAAAAAAATGTAATTGAGTTAATATTTTTCTATCACAGTGTATCAAATGTAAAATTATGCGGACATACAAATTTACGACAAATCGTACTATTTATCAGTAATGGAAAAGTGCAATAATGTAAAGTTCTTAATATTAAAACAAGAAGTGCTTTTAAAACTAAAATGGAGTAATTTTATAAAAAAAAGTAATTAATTGAATCGCACTGCCTACTTTTCACGGCGAAGCACCTAGTTATCCAGTAAATGTCAAATATGAGTTTTTGGTCATTTCCATAAATGCATAGATAATCAGGATTCAGGAATTGTTATAACACGCAGGAATATCTTTTAAAAACACGTATCAGAATATTACCCAATGGGCACCCAGAGATATCGTGAGGAGCCACATGTCCATAGTCTGTAGTTACTCAGCTATCTTAATTAAAACGCTCAATAACAGAAAATTCGAAATTAAAAGAGCATTATTTAAATGCTAGTCTAAAAGCTAATTTGGCTGCAACAACAAAATTAACGCGGCGCCAAACAAATGGAGCACGGTTCTGATCTAGTATGTTGAACCATAATATACTTTCACGCAAATTCTGCAAGTGACTACTTTTTAAAGCAAAGAATAGCGGAGTTATAATCAACAATATAAACGTTAAATTTGCTAAATTTATGTCTAATCTAATTGTTTTTTCAAAAATGTGAAGGCTGATCTGATATGGCCATAATATAACTCACATTTTGTCCCGCCTTGTTCTTTTTATGGTTTCTGAGATTCTTATAATGAGAGTAGGTATAGTTTGTCTCACGAAAATTTTCTCTGAAGCCATGTGCGTATGCAGCAATAATATTGTTTTCCGTTGATCGTTTATTTATGGGTTTTGCTGCTGCATACAAAATCGTTCATTAATAGCCCTGATTAATGCATGATTTTTGTATTTTCTAAAATCGTTTATTAACGACTCCTAGTAATGGATGAATTTCTATTAATAAACGATTTTAGTATAGGAAATAAAAGTTACCTAGAATGTCAAATTTTTGTCATGCAATACAATTGTCTCCAATTTAATAAGATATGATCAACGAAAAAATATTGTAACCAACTCCTGTGTTAATCGGCGCTTAATAATCTCAACAATTAATATGTTCGCTAGTGCTCACACGTTAAAATATCTCGATTATTAATTGCTCTCATTAACACACTTGTTTGTTAAATAACTATTTTCTACGGTCACCTCTAAAACTGACTATTAAGCGCTCACTGTCAATGCGAAAAGTTAGCGATTCACACATTTTTTTCCTAGTAACCATTTTAACATCGCAACCACGTACACAATGTATCAAAGAAATAATCACGTGCCTTCATTTTTTACTTTACGCACCGCCATGGCTACTTGATTATTATTGTAGTTCGTAATTTTTCTGGAACTGTCAAAAATTATTGGCAATTACATCACGGCGCGTCCTTCATCACGCAACAGTTTTATTGATTTTTTGAGTTTTTGTGAAGTTGAAGATGGAATCTGAAGGTAATTGCACCCCATCTGAAGTATTTGGAGCGGCCCAGACAGCAACCGACGAGTTGTTGCCGGCCAAATCGCGCTGCCTTTATGAACGGCGCGGCGGTACAACTGCTTCATCAAATGGTGTGAATCGCGGAAAACGTAGTGTTGGCACAATTTTGTCATTTATTTAGGACCGTAGAAAACATTTTGTATGTATTTCGAGTGTAAAGAGCCATTTTGGCATTCGGTTGCTTGGATCCTCATACCAAAATGGCTCTCTTTACACACTAAATACATAAATATCTATTATTTTAAGTTCTCTCTTCTAATTTTAATAATTATTTGCCGGTTAAACAGAGATGTTAAACTTATATCATCATGATTTTAGCATAGCTGATTGAAATCATGTTTTTAATGAAAATAAAAGTATACGGTGATATATGAGTGAAGACATTTCTTTTATTACTAGTTACACTGACTATACAGAAATTCGTCAGTTACGGTTCTATATTTTCCTTAATCCAACCCAAATATCTCGCAATCTTCGTGTGCACATCCGGGATTCCTACATGACATCCTTGGGCGCCAAAGGAGATTATACCTTCCTGCTGCCACTGGTTCCTGTGGGAAATCAATACAGGTCCACCACTGTCTCCTGAACAGGAATATTCCGTATCAGAGTCTAGTTCTATGGTGCAAAAATGATTTTCTGTCACGAGCGTCTGGTAATCCTGATAACCTGCTGCTACACATTCTTCATTGCTTATTAACTTCACTAAAATTCTTTTCTTAATTTCAGCATTTGGTCCGCCGAATTGATTTGACCCCCATCCAGTACTTGTTAATATATCCCCTACTTCAGCGGACTTTGTTTCTGGCGTGGGCAGACATATGGGGCGAATATAATCTGTAACATTTCGGAACTGAACTAATAAGATGGTGAACGCAGTAGATTCTATTGTACAGAGTGAGTACTAAAAGGTAGGGAAAGAGTGGGAAATTTTGAATTATATCCTAGTAATTCTTTGCTTTTATGTTACTTGCAGTTGTATCACCCCAACTGTCTGGTTACATGTCATTGGTAGCACTGCAAGTTTATGTCAAATTTGAGGTTTGCGTCAAAACTGACGCAAAAACTAACCTACTAACCTTGAATTTGACATAGACTTAGAGTGCCACCCATATATTTAATAACTACTATATTGCTAGCGGCTATGGGTGGGGAGGTCACGAAGGAAGTGAGACAGACAAGAAAAACTTCGAAGAAACGGAACAACAACGGATGAAACTAAAAAACTTAAGAGTAATTTATAACGGAAAGGGTTAGTAAAACTATTAGAAACCGGAAAATGGAAGTCTCCAAGTATAGATAATATTCCTAATGAACTAATTCAGTATGCGGGGAACAGCTAATAAGGTGTGTGCATATTTCCCAAAATGTATTTTATTTTGAAGAATATACCGGGTGCTGACTTGCTGCGACGCACCATAGGAATTTGCATAGTAAATTCTTTGTGTTCAATTATTTGCTCCCCTAATTATTTTAGAGCTAAAGTGTAAATACATTTTTTGTAGAGAAAAAAATATTGCATCCATTCATACTGTTGCTAACAATTTTTCATTTTCCAGAACCAAAGAAATGCAAAAAATCAAACTAGCATTTTTACAAGAATCAGTGATGCCATGGAATTATTGAAACAAGCCAATGCCAACGCAAGTGCGTGCGGGGCGATCATCCAGTCTCTGCCGTCAAAAGATTGAATTTATTGTCGTTTTTCTCGTTTTGGTGTAAGTTCTGAACCTCATTATTACACCTACAACTATTTAATAACGTGCCTGTAGTCTAAAACTTAAAATAAATCAGTCTTTTAATGGTTGTACTGTTTGGAATTTACCGATACGGATATTTTACAATAAACAAGGAGCATAGTTAACGAACGTCCACCATACTCGTAAAAGCATTTTTAGGCAATCATTACAAAAATGGCGATTCTATGGCCTCTTTTGCCGCCGTAAAGTTTTACTTTTTTGTATACATCTGTCAAATGTTACCTTTTTGTACACATCTGTCAAACTCTACTTTTTTGGAACTGATCTGTCAGAAACTACTTCATGATTTTGGATTTTGCGGGGAGCAAGCTTAGGGTCGCAACACTTGCAGCTTCCAGAATTTCACCGGAGGTGTCTGAAATATTGCTATCACCCATTTTAAAAGGCTCAAAACACACGCGATGAAGCTTAATATTAAATTTGACAGGAGATGCTTTTATTTTTAGTTGTCTAAATGCTTTTGTTTTTAGTTGTCTAAGGTAACTATGTTTTTAAGAAAATGTTCAGAAAAAACATAATTTTGTGACCAAATGTTTGAATTCTGTTGTGATGATCGCCTAAAAAATGTTGTGTGCACCTCGGCCAAAAGTGCTTTTTTGGCCTCATCTGAATTGCAGCCTCGGCTAACGCCTCGGCGGCAAACAACAGATTCGGCCAAAAAGATCACTTTTACGGCCTTGATACACAATATACTATTTTGTTATGGACAATGTCTAGGTACCTTAGAGACATTAAGCAGAACATAATTAATAATGCAACATCAATGACAAACAAACAAACAACACATATTGTCGCTCCGCACGCATTTGCGTTGACATTGGCTTGTTTCAATAATTCCATGGCATCACTGATTTTTGTGAAAATGCTAGTTTGTTTTTTGCATTCCTTCAGTTCCGGAAAATGAAAAATTGTTAGCAACTATATGAATGGGTGCAGTATTTTTGTCTCTACAAAAAATGTATTTACACTTTAGCTCTAAAATAATTAGGGGAGCAAATAATTGAACATAAAGGATTTACTATGCAAATTCCTATGGTGCGTCGCGCAAGTCAGCCCCCGGTATGTATATATTTCATTTGCTAGTATTTTATTTAAAAAATTAAATGCAAACTTTTAATTCCAGTGGGAAAATGACTATTCGCAGTGATGCAGTGTTAATACAGTCCATGCAATTGGCGGAATTCTAGAAAAATCATTGGCAACCAGCATTATTACTAAATTGAATTGGGTTGGTACATAGGCTTCTGATTATAATTTTCGCAGTAAGGTTAGGTTTAATGTTGACTGATTGATATCTTAATTATTTTAGATTTTAGTTCTCGATATTATAAACTTTATAAATAATATTTTCTAAATAGATTTTAACTAGGTAGACATTACACTGAGGTCAATTTTCGTTTATATAGCCATAACTAAGATTCAATTAAATGTCAACCAGTCAACATGAAACCTAACCTTACTGCAAAAATAATGCTCAGAAGATTATTTACTAGCATAATTCAATCTAGTGATAATGCTTGTAATAATGTGTTTTGTATACTGGTCTGGTAGCAGCTATCTACCAGCTTAACAACTAGCCCGGTAGGTACGTTTTTATGGCATAGGCCGATAGCACTTAGTAACAGCTGTGATTCGTATTATACGTTTGGCAGTACTAAACAAAACTTGTCAAATTACTTTAAAAAAGTAATTAATTACAAATTACCAATTACCCCCAATGAAGTAATAAATACATTGATTTAAATAAGCAAATTGTAGTTAATAAATAATTATTATAAACTAATATTGCATAGTGAAGATATTTGTTGTCAATTGCTATAGAAAAAATTAAATTAAATTTTTACCGTACTTTACTCTGTAATATGTATTTACCGCAGACACATTTTCCGCTTCTTATACAATAATTACTAACAAGCTACCATAATACGTCTTGCACAGTCTACACTACACAAGACCCAACACATGCACATCTCATCTTCAAACGCCTGCACCAACTATCTTCTTGCACATGCACAAAGCTAGCTGTTATCCGACTAGTCATAAAAAATTATTAATTATACTTATATTGCTACAGGAATGCCTTATTTAAACTTGCTTAGCATGTAACTTAAGAAAACCTTTTCTTATTTTTTGCGTTCTAGAGATTGTTACGGGATAAAACAATAACGACGACAACGTGACCGTTTGTTACGGCATAAAATCCGGGCCGACAGTTTGTTACCGGCTAAATCGATATTATGACAATAAAGAAAAACAATGGCACCGTATTGGAATGCCAGCTTGTTACATTACAAACTGACTTTACGACACAAACAATGCTAGAAGACTAGCGCGAAAACTAACTCAAATTCGAACGTAACAAAAGGGAAGCTGGCCTAGCTCCAGTGGAGCGAGGGGGTTCAACACGAGATTACACAGAGCAACGGCCTAATACAAAAGAAAAGACGATCTTAATTGCCGAGGCGCCACCACATTCCTACAAGGGAAATATACACAAATAATCCCACTGAGAAAAGTGGACGCAGAAGGGGTACACTTTCTAACTATAACCTTGGCAGTGTCCTGGTCAGCGAACCACGTACAACAGCGTCGAACTTACCTTGCGGGAAACTTTTTTTGAGCAGCTTGCTAAACTCCTTTCGCAAAAGAAAATACGAGTACATACACAAGTCGCATGCAAAAACCGTAAATATCATAAGAAAACCAGTCAAATAACAATGAACTGTATTAGCAAAAATATGTAAATGAACAGTAAATAAGAGTACGAAATGGGTTAGTAATAGTTAAATATATATATTACGTAACGTCTTAATCTATTAAATTCGGTACACTTGACATCAAATAATGAAATGACTCGTAAACGGTGGTAACATTGAATAATCAAAACACTGACTCAATAAATAGTGCTAAATGATGGCAATCAACTAAACGTGGCACAAAGGCGGCACACACCTTATTTCTCAAAAAATAAAGTTAAGCAGGAACATGACATCTGCCGGTAATTAATTGAATTGACATATTAGCAACTACAGTGGTTTAACAGTAAATACTACAATGAGCGCAACGTTACGTAAACTGTCTGGTACTTCCCAAAACACTTCTTCTTCCGAGTCTTATCCCTCATTACTGAAGATTCGTGATCTCATGAGCATTCGTTTGTGATGTCCCTCCAGGCATTTCGGTCTTGCGCTTTTACGCTGGCTTCTTTAAGTGGTTTATTGGTCAGGTTTTTATCTGGTCAATCCACCTCAAGGGTGATCGACCTCTGGGTCTTTTTCCGTCAACCTTGCCTTGGATGATTTATCTTACTAGACTAGTGTCATTTGTTCTGGACACATGGCCGAAATAAGATAAAATGCGCCTGCGACATTCTTTGGAGAACCTTTCGGTGACATTAAGCTCATTAAGTATTGAGTCGTTCGTTCTTCTCGCCGTCCACGGTATTCGGAGCATGCGCCTCCAACACCACATCTAGAAGGCATCTATTCTATTCCTAGCCGAGATGCTCAGCGTCCATGTTTCTGCTCCCTATAGGAAGATGGCATATATTAGTGATCGTACCAGTTTCATCTTGGTGTTTTTGGTTATATGTTTGTCTTTCGACACTTTTTCCAGATTTGTCATGGCATTTCGAGCGATTGCTATTCGTCTTCTTATTTCTTTTTGGCAACCGCCATTAGAACTTATGAGTGAGCCCAAAAATATGAATACCTCCACGCTTTGTATGTTAGGCAAGCGATTTTCGGGCTGCGCTTCGTTACCCCTGTCTACAAACATTATTTTTGTTTTCGTTATGTTGATTTCAAGTCCTAGGGCCCTGCTTTCCTTTATTACTCTTTGTACCAGTTCTTTCAATTCTGATTCGCTTGCGTTATTAGTGTGGTGTCGTCCGCGTATCTGAGATTGGTAATTTTTTGTCCGCCAACCGAAAATTCTCTTTCAAAGTTTTCCAGACTATTCCTTATGATGTATTCGCCATAGATATTGAACAGCCTTGGTGAGAGTATGCATCTTTGTCGGACGCCCTTTTAGATCTTGAAGGGCTTGGAAGTGTCATTCTCGAGCCTTACCACTGCTTCTGAGTTCTTGTATAAGTTTTGGATCAGCAGACTTAAATGTTCGGGCACCCCCATTTCTCTCAAGACTATCCAGATATGTTTCCAGACGACGTTATCAAATTCCTTCGAGTAGTCGATGAAGCATAGAAAGAGAGGGATATTAAATTCCCGAGCTTTTTCGATTATCTGCCGCATATTAAAAATGTGGTCTCTTGTGCCTTTTCCATTTACGAATCCCGCCTGTTCAGGGGGTATTTGATATCCCAAGTATTTCTGAAGCCGTTTATCTATGATCTTAAGTAGTATTTTACTGGCATGAGGAATTAGCGACATTGTTCTGTAATTTAGGCATTGTAGTTTCGAGCCTTTTTTATGGAATGGTATGAAAATTGATTGTGTCCATTCTTTAGGCCATTGTCCGGTTTTCCAAATCGTGTTGCAAGTATTGCTATTCCCTCTTCTCCCATCGCTTTGAAAATTTCCGCGGTGATATTGTCAGGTCCCGGGCTCTTGTTTGTCTTTAAGCTGCTGATGGCTTCTTCCACTTCGGATCTTAACAATTCCGGTTCTATTTCCAAGTCTTCAATGTTGTCATTTCTTATACCGTCGTTTGTTTCCTCTGTATTATTATATATGTCTTCGCAGTATGTTCTCTATCTGTCTATTACTTCGTCTTAATGCCATAATAGTTTTCCGTCTCTATCTTGTATAGTGTGAGTTTTAAGTTTAAAGTTTCTGGATACTAGTCTTACTTTATCGTGAAGATCACGTATTTCGTTTCAGTTCTGATGGTTCTCAATTTCTTGGCATAACCCTTTGATGTACTCGTTCTTGTCTCGTCTGCAATTTCTTTGTATTTATCTGTTAAGATCTTTAAATTCTTGTTTTTCTTCTTCTGTATATATACCTTTATTCTTTATTTTTCTGCCGAGTTCTATTACTTGAAGTGTTTCCTGTGTAATGCAATGTTTGTGACGTTTTTTCGGGCTGGTCTCCGCTTTAGATATTGTATTTTCTATGCAATGTTGTAAGTCGTTCTACTTTTTGTCGGGTGTCTCGCTTGGTTTAATGTTTGCCTTCAATTTTGTTAGTTTTGGTTCGATTTCTTGACGTAGGTGTTCCACTGCACGGGCAGATGGTCTACTCTTTTAAGGTGTTGTTTTTGGTGTTTTTACTTTAATTTTGTAGTCTGCTACTAACAATTGATGGTTTGAGCCACATTCCGCTCTCGGATATGTTCTGGTGTTTATTATGCAATTTCTCCATCGGGCGTTAATCATGATGAAATCAATTTGGTTTCTAGCACGATCTCCCGGTTGTTTCCAGGTGTACAATCTTCTAATATGATGTTGGAAACATGTATTTAGAATCGTGAAGTTTTTCTCCTGACAGAACTGCAATAGACGTTCGCCCCGTTCCTTGTGCCAATGCCGAATTTACTGACAATGTTTCTGTAGTGGTCTTCGTCTTTTTTTCCCCCGACCTTGGCATTTAGGTCGCCGATTATCAGCTATAATTTACCAA
Organism: Agriotes lineatus; assembly: GCA_940337035.1. Classification (NCBI taxonomy): domain Eukaryota; kingdom Metazoa; phylum Arthropoda; class Insecta; order Coleoptera; family Elateridae; genus Agriotes; species Agriotes lineatus. Next base: position 7,214 of record CALNHX010008518.1, on the reverse strand, counting down.
GGGCAGTGATAATCACCCACAATAATTTTGACAAATAACAACCTGAAAGTGCTTGCCTAGAAATATCCCGAGGCAAAGCCGAGGGTTATTTCTCAAAGGCAACGCACTTGAGGGATATTATTTGTCAAAATTATAAAGATTTATCACTGGCCGCGGTGAATTCGGGAAGATAAGTTCTTAAATAAATTAGCCATTTTTCTGACAAATTAATTTGACACTCCTTTATAATAATATGTCGGTGGTACTGTAAGTCTATGTCAAATTCGAGGTTATCAGGTTAAATTTTGGGTCAGTATTGACACAGACTGACGGAAAACCTAACCTGCTAACCTCGAATTTGACTTAGATTTACAGTGCCAGCAACTTGACATAGGATACTACTGAAATTTAATTAAGTAGTTTCCATGGTGATTGAAAATCACCCTAGGGCCGTTTTCACTTCAAGCTTGATCTGATTTGTCACACTGACTCACGTGATTAAAAATAATCAAATTGGATTGGTCTGCAATATATGTAAGAACTTATCATCAATATTTCCCTCTTAGATATTTCTTCGATAGTCTGTTCTAAACTGTCGTAGAATTCTCCTATTTCTTCGTCTGAGGAATTAGAGGTTGGTACAGCTGCGGAAATAAAAAGCGGGACACAAAATTTTTGCCGAAGTTAAATTGTCTGAATAAATTCATTTTCGATGCTATCCCAAGCTTCTTGTACTGAATTAACCTGTTCGTCTTTGTTCATTGACACATAATAGAAAGCATTTCATAAAAAATCAGGAAGGCAACATTACAACGTTCAAATAGTAAAAAATGACCCTACAGAACTTGTCCCGGTTTATATTTCTGCAACTGTACATAGACTTGGATCACGTTTAAATTGCACGGTTGTGATTTGATCTTAATTACTATTATCCTACTATTTATAGGTTTATATCCAGTAACACATCTGTTCAACCTTTTAGGCACTAGGAACGCTACTCTCTTTTCACTTTTATCACTGCCGGCAAAGTAGATTGTGTTACTCATGCTTGTAGTGAAGTGCCCTGAACCTTTCCAATGGGTTTCACTTAATTCCAGAGGCCAGATTGTAGGTTTTCATCTCGTTTTCTGTATGTATATGTATGTAAAATCTGTAACCTCATTTTACCTTTCGGTGTAGAGGCTGGTGCGTTATGCGTTGGCATCTGGCGGTACAATGCTCAACTTGTCCCGGATTCGGGATACAGAGTTGGAGCGCGCCTTTGGTGCTTGCGCAGCAACCATTGTGTGATGTGTGTGTCTTGGTGATGTGTTGACCTTGTTACTCTATCTCTTAGGTTTGTGGTTCTGAGTAGAGCACAGTTAATTTGGTGCCCAACTGTGAATGGTCTCACCGAGCCCGATTCCAATCGCCAAGGCTACGGAAAAATTCCGACCCCAGCGGGATTCGAACCGAGGACTTGCTTAATGCAAGTCTGGCGCTTACCCAACTGCGCCACTCGGCTTCTATCTCGTCTTCTATTATATGTAATTTCCCCGGTTGCAACAGACCTGTGACATTCCATGTTCCGATTCTCGATATTCTTCTGCTGTTATTATTCTTATTGTTAGCTGCATTCAAACCGATCCCCCCCCGGACATCCGAGTGGGGGATCATCTTTACGTCCTGATCCATTTAATTACAATGAAGCCATGAGATTCTCTTGGGAAAGAATTCATCTGAGGTAGGTTCCCTTTACTTTCCTTAGCCGGGATAGGATTTAGGTAGGATGGGTTTGATGGGAGGGAGTTGGGGTTCAGGACATGATTCTCTTCTACATTCCGGAAGTAGGAGGGAAACACGGCTCGCGTAGGGAGGGTCGCATACCTGAAGTAGGCCTAACCTCTACCGGGATCGTAGAGGTGTGCCCACCCGCTACCAAAACACTAAGTGCACTTTAATCTAAGCACTATAAAAACTATTACATTGGAACGGCACCTTAAGGAGCTTTTGTTACCTGCGATCGACGCGACGTCCAGCGTAGTTGCAGATGGACACTTTCCAAACAACTGCCCTAAGACGCCTGAAAAAGCTGCACCGTAACAAAGGGAAGTGCCTGAAGGAACCTAGGATTATCCGCCACATGAAGACACCTTCGAGCCCGTGAATATAATGGCAAGGCAAAACGGTAAACGAAAACTTTGAAATATATATTAAGCCTGTTGCCTGCTGCCACTCCACGATAAAACGAAAACTCAAGGCGTAAAAGCGGTAACAACAGACCCAAGCTCAACTGGCACCAATAACTACGTGCAGTTTATACGGAAAGTTACTAACTGCGAAACACAAAAACTGGCAAACTTAAATCAACGGGAGTTCAAATATCGAAGCAAAACATGCGGTACGCACTCACACAAAACACACGTAAGCCGCTTTTCACAACTTAAAGAAACGTAGCACCTCACACGATCCCAAAGGGCCGCGCGGTGCGGAAAAACAACCCGCAAACACTTGTTGCTTCTTGCGATGCCGGACCAACAATTCTCGAGAAAAGCGCCAAAACTTAGCAATCGAAAATAAACGGGGGTAAAACGTTCGCGCGCGCTCTCTCTGACACTGGTCTTAATTCTTGCTTCCAAAAGTAAGCGTTGTTTCAAAAATGCACGTCGAAGACAAATCGATAATGAACATGTGCTTGTCTGGCGCGCAGACTGTTCCAGAAACGAATAGATAAACCGGAATGACTGCCGATTAAAACAGCTGAATGCAGACACATGTTCGAAATACTTATATACAGGCAGAATCGTAAATTCGGAGTCGGGGAAATTAGGCAAATTAGCCGTAAGTTCACAACAATTCAAAATGTCCTCAGAGGATTTAATAGTCAATCGAATTCAGTAATTTAGTAATTGTATTAGCAAAAAGTAATTTAATTACCGCGAGTAATTTCGATAAGTACAAGTAATTCAAATACTTGTAATATAATTTAAATACTTTAGAGTAATTTAATTGCTCAAAAATAACTGAGTAATTGAATGTAGTAACTAAATGCTTTAAAAAATTAATTGTCAAGTACTTTTTAACAAAAAATGGCAATTACTCATTACAATTACTGTATTTTGACAAGTAATTCAATTCCAAGACAAATCACCAAAAAAGAATTTAATTAGTAATATAATTACAAAGTAATAAATTACTGCCCACCTCTGTACTGATGAAGTATATTGTTGCTGGCACCGTTAGTCAATGTCAAATCCCAGGTTATCGCATTAGATTTTTTGTCAGTTTGACGCAAAACCTAACCTCGAATTTGACATAGACAGCGTCACTAACAATAGACTTCAGTACTACGAAACCTACAACAAGGATCACAGCATTTTTAATGAAAATCTTTTAGGATAATTCTTTAATGAAATTAAAATGATTCTTTGCCTTGTTCAATATACAAAAAAAATGTATACACACACGACCGGTATCTGCGTTTATGCCCTCGCTAGTTTAGATGTCTCGCCCTGGCGGGCTCGACCGTGACGTACTAGCGCGGCCATAAATGCTTAGCTACTGGCCTAATGTCGTAAATAGGTATTTCCCGCTGTCGATCATGTAAGTCAGTGTTACAGCTTTAGTAACAAAACGTGTAAGTCGGTGATTATATTTGTTTGCTGCTTTCCCTTGACAACGGAACTTAATATTATTATTATGTTCCTAGGGTAATAAAATTAACAACGCAAGATGCAGACTTAGACGTTTTGTGTATAACTGCAAGTGTGTATGTGACATGTGACACTCACAGGTAACACTCACGAAAATTAATTCTGGTGAGAGGTGACAAACCAAACGATTTTTTTTAAATCTAGGAAAATTTCGAATAAGCAGCGGGAAAAATATAATAAAATAACTCCGAATGTATCGACTATTAACATTTTCGGCAGGCATCAAGCCGCGGCTTCGCCTTGGCTCTAATTGCCTACCTACCTCAAATATTAATAGGTCCTTAAATTCCTTGTTACTTAAATAGCTAATGCTATACATGTATGCTAATGCACTATTAACATACATGTGTGATTACGCAGGAGTATTTTCACAGGCGTGTGTTAATAATGCTTTTATCCCACTTGTATGGTAAATATTTACTATCATATTATTACGACATTTTCTACTGGTTCAATCAGAAAATGCTGGCATCATTCCCTTAATTTCCAATTAGTTATAATTTTTAATACTATTTATTAGACTATTAAACTGAAATAATAATTTTAACGTAAATTTTCTATTTGATGGTTTACTTAGTTATATTTGAAAATACCTAGTTAATATAATATTTTAAAATACATGCATATTTCTTATCCACTTAATTACTTTTGACAATGAAATTATATCATCTGGTACAGCATACCCATATTGAAGACAGAAGAAAGAGTAAACGGAGAAAATACAGAAAGATTACCTTTTGCAACTACAGCAAAGTCGTTCAAAGGGACCGCTAAGGAACCAAATGTTAGAAACATACCACATTAATGAAAAAAAAATAGTTACTTTGCAACAAGCAACTACAGATTCTACACTTAAAAGACTGGCCATTGACCGGCGCAGGTCTAATTGGTTGAGACGAATGTTCTCCAGAAAGTAGCCGTGTCAATCGTGAGCTCGAGAACATAGCGAGAATTTCAAATTTAAATATAAGTTTAAAACAATGACTTTCGTAGAAACTCAGTTTATTACTAATTCTATTTTTTTAATATTTAATTTATTTGGCAATTATAAAAAGAGAAAGTGATTTATAATATACAATATTATCAAATGGTCAAAATTTGACAGATCATCGTTTGGTAGATAAAGTAAGGTTAGGAAATTTACACGATGGTTGTCACACTGAATCTGCTATTTTTAATATAATTTCTAACTATTATAGTACAGTATTTACAGCTGGCACAAATACAAATTATCAGTATACAGTAGGTAACACTCAGATTGACACAAACCATTAAATCTTGCTCAAAGCGCAACTAAAAACACATTTGACAAATATTAATAACAAGGAGAACATAACACGGAGCAGTATATAAACAATAAGGAAATTAAAGAAATGTATAAAGTTCAAACATAATCATCGACCCACACAGAAAAGAAGACATTGGAATAAACACCTCGTTAGAATGAAAAATGATAGAATCGCAAGCATAGTTGAAAATTGAACACTAAGAGGTACCTACTTCACCGCCAAAAAGACTTGTAAAAATATGAAAAGAGTACTTGGTTTCAGGAACGACATTACAATCAGAAAGACACTGTTCAAAAGTCAAGTCCTGACCCAGAGAAGTTGGAATCCAATCCATTAACCAATTTTGAAACGACGTTCGAAATGGTTCATCATGACCAGCTAATCGAAATTTTCACTGAACTAATTATTTGCTAATTTGCATTGTCGCCAAACGGTATCATTCTAGAGGAGGTTGTCATCCTAAGGGGAGTCACCAGAAGTGTGTTTTCTTGCCCGTCTCTTCAATGTCTACTCAGCGAGAATCTTTCAAAATGTTCTTCAGTAATCAAAAACAATATCCTTTACGTTGACAATACTGTCTTGCCAGCAACCAGCTTTGCACACGTGCATCTACTTCTAAATTCAGTTGTTGAAACTAGTAATAACATGGGATTGAAATTAAATCTTAAATGGTCCTCCAAGTGCTCTGGAAGGTATAAATAAACATGTCAGATGGATGCCATACTACTAATAAAAATTGGCCCCGAAGATACGTTGCAGGAGTGAGCAAGCTAGGTGGGTTCCATAGAATGAAAACGCCTTGACTAGCTGAGCTTGAAACTTATGTAAGTCTGTCTGTAAGTTTTTTCCAGGATTCTGCTGTGTTACGTCTTCATATGGTAGGGAGGCAGATGTTCGAGAGGTGAAATTATTTCAGAATCCTAAAAATACTTTGGGCCTATAGAATCACCAACATCGCTGCTGCGTGAAATGCACAAACAAATAGATTTTTTCAACACGATCAAGAGAAGAAAGTAATATTAGTGGTCCTGCCACGAAAAACTGTAGAAAAGTTCAGGTCATGCTATTAATCGTCTATGATCTTCGACTTAATGCACATAAGGAATAATAATTTGGATATGAAATCTTTGGAAAGTTGTACCTACTTTATTAAACTATGTACTTTCTGTACGGAACCCAAAATTCTTAGTACAGAGGAATTTGACCGCCGAGGTTTCACGCCAAATAAGACGAGTTAGGCAGCCATTTGGAAATTAAATGACATGGTGAATAATTCTGATCCCTCTATATACCTAAAAAGTTTACGACATCTGAGAGAATATTAAAAATGAAATGGCAATCGAGAGCGAGGGAGAGAGAGAAAGATACGGGTCCGTTAAGAATCGATTTATAGGTATTTCCATTTTCAAATTATTGTAACTTTAAATCTATTGCCAATTTGTTTAATGTTATCACTTTATTCAGAATTTTTCCTGCCTGAATAACCAACAGCTTTTTCAAGTCTGAGCAAGGCTATGTCATTCAAGTAAACGTCTGAATTGTATTGTGGATGAATGATCCTTTTTGCGATTGCAAAATCTTGGGGCGGTTCGCTGCATTCATGCAAGTTTGAATGCTCCTCAACACAATCAGTTTGGTTTTTAACGTTATATTCTCCCAGCCGAACTGCTATGCTATAAAAGTACAATTATTAATAATATTTTGCATTATATAACAATATTACTTACAGTTCTATGTGATTATTCTGATTTAACACACATTGTGCTGCTGTGAGCACATATCTGTTGCTGATTAACGAACCACCACATCGCGTTCTATTTTCGTTGTTTTCTTTGCTGTTGTATACTAATGCTGCTAACCAAGGAAATTCACTTATTCCTGTATTATTTTTTGTAGAAATATAATCGTCAGAGTGTTGAAGGCCGCAATAACGCCTGTCTGGAAGTAACCTGTTCTTAACATCGTTTGAAGATGTCGTCAGTGAATTAGGTGTACTGAAGTTCAATAAGGATCCGCAGCATACTATGGGTTCTAATGCCGTTCCTCCACAGTTCGACTTACGAACGAATTCTATCGATGCGTCGTCGTGCGTTGCAAGGGCTTTAGTAAGTACAGGACAGGAGTATAAAGGAATACATTCAGCCTTCTCATTGTTTGGAGTAATGCAATTTTCTGTAAGAATAATATTGTTATTGATAGCAGACGTTGCTCCATCATTGTTGGTAATACTACAAGATCAATTAATTTATTTTCA